>VSMD01063363.1:0-13152 GCA_008750895.1 Mirza zaza | reverse complement strand
AACACAAATAGGCAATTTATAGAAGAGAGGCTGGGCGCGGTGGCTCAAGCCTGTAATCCTAGCTCTCTGGGAGGCCAAGATGGGCGGATCGTTTGAGCTCAGGAGTTCGAGACCAGCCTGAGCAAGAGCGAGACCCCATCTCTACTATAAATAGAAACAAATTAATTGGCCAACTAATATATATAGAAAAAATTAGCCGGGCATGGTGGCACATGCCTGTAGTCCCAGCTACTTGGGAGGCTGAGGCAGCAGGATTGCTTGAGCCCAGGAATTTGAGGTTGCTGTGAGCTAGGCTGACGCCACGGCACTCACTCTAGCCTGGGCAATAAAGTGAGACTCTGTCTCAAAAAAAAAAAAAAAATTTATAGAAGAAAAACCCATAATGATACCTGTCTGAAAAATAAATACTAAAACAATATGATTCTACTATTCACCCATCCACACTGGCAAAACTTAAGCCTGATTTGTTGAAGGAAAACAAGCACTCCTGTTGGTGAGAGTATAAACTGGTAGAGCCTCTTCTGAAAATGATATAGCAATACCTATTAAAACTGTAAACATGTATGCTATTTCACCCAGCAATCCCACTTCCAGAAATCAATACTACAAAAACACAAGTATGTAAAGGTACATTCAAGAATGTTCATCGCATCCACCTAAGTGGACACATAGGTACTACAGTAATAGGGTATTGGGCAGGGGGGAGGGGGGCGGGTATATACATACATAATGAGTGAGATGTGCACCATCTGGGGGATGGTCATGCTGGAAACTCAGACTTGTGGGGGGTGGGGGGGAAAGGGCATTTATTGAAACCTTAAAATCTGTACCCCCATAATATGCCAAAATAAAAAAAAAAGGAAAAAGAAAAAAGAAAAAAAAAGAATGTTCATTGCATCAACTGTTCACAAAAAAACCAATATGCCCATTAACAGGGAACTATTTAAATTAATCAAGTTCACTCACATAATGTAATATCACGCAGCTATTAAAAAGAATCTGGTAATCTAATGCATGCCAACATGAAATGCTTATTAAAAACACCAACTTCTTTTTCACTCAAAAGTTGGGAAAAGGCCGGGCGCGGTGGCTCACGCCTGTAATCCTAGCTCTCTGGGAGGCCGAGGTGGGCGGATCGTTTGAGCTCAGGAGTTCGAGACCAGCCTGAGCAAGAGCGAGACCCCATCTCTACTATAAATAGAAAGAAATTAATTGGCCAGCTAATATATATAGAAAAAATGAGCCAGGCATGGTGGCACATGCCTGTAGTCCCAGCTACTCGGGAGGCTGAGGCAGGAGGATCACTTGAGCCCAGGAGTTTGAGGTTGCTGTGAGCTAGGCTGACGCCACGGCACTCACTCTAGCCTGGGCAATGAAGTGAGACTCTGTCTCAAAAAAAAAAAAAAAAGTTGGGAAAAAAATTAAAAAATATGAAAAAAATTGTAAAATAAAAAACACCAACAAGTATAACAATGTTACCTATGAAACCACTTTTATTCGGCATTTTGAAAAATTTAGAATAGCAATTACCTCTGAGTAGTGAGAATTGGGATAATGTGACTTTTTACTTTTACATATTTTGATTTTTCTTATGTTTTTACATACATGTCCAATTTTAGGGAATGTTACTTATGAAAAATACAACTGGGCCAATATTATTCAGTGTTGCAAACTAAATATATGACTTATCAAAAACCCTTGCATATTACTGCTCATCTTAGGGAAATTACAAACACCCCTTATTCTAATTTAAAACCCAGCATTTCAAATGTACAGAATTGATTAACAGAAAAAGATACTTCAAATGAGAGTGAATCATGGTAAATGAGTTACACTGTAAATCTGGTTAAACACTGACATCTTCTGTAAAAACTTGGTATTACATTCTGACTCCAGTTGATCTTTTTTACAGAGGGAGAGGAGTAAATACCTGAGAACTGAAAAGTGTGGAGTCATATACACCTACGTGGAAAAACAGCCATAATCCAAAGGCTATGTGTGATAGGGCAATAGACAAGAGAACTCTAAGCACCAAGACACTATTGCTCTAGTAGTAGCATCCAAATCTTTGCATTCCTGTTTGTATGAAGGTTTATAGCTTGTCTCTTCCAAGGCTTTTTTTCATGGAAATAGCCACCTTTTAAATGGAGGCTAATAAGAAGATTCATTTAAGAGTTAACGGTATACGGTATAGTCTACTGTGCTGGAATACAGGTATAAGTGTCCAAACGGTACACAAATGGCATCTATGGATAAATTACCTCACCCAGGTAGCCAGAGGAACTGTATGAACCTCCCTCCCTTCCTTCCTGTCTGGAACAAGTTTCCTTTCCATAGTATCCCTTTACTGAGCGATTCTTACATGGCTCATCTTTAATTATGAAGTCTGGGATAAAAGGACTGGCATGGGTGAGGGGAGAGCCCCCTCCAGTTGTTCTGCCCTCTCCTCTACCATCCCATCTCCTTACTCCTTTCAGCCAGAGTCCAGTCTGTCCTTAATTCAGAGTGTCACTGTCAACTACAAAAAATTCCCAGAGAATTTCTCTGGGTCTACAAATACATACCGTTACCATTTATGTTTCTATTCTGTCTACCTCGTCGGTCTAGGTAAAAAACGAGAAGGATAATAGGAAAGAACTTTGTTTATGCCTATTTCTCCAACCTTATTAATTCTGAAAACCTCTATTGTAATCCTAGCACTCTGGGAGGATGCGGCAGGCAGATCATTTGAGCTCAGGAGTTCGAGACCAGCCTGAGCAAAAGCAAGACCGCGTCTCTACTAAAAACAGAAATTATCTGGACAACTAAAAACATATATATATAAAATTAGCTGGGCATGGTGGCACATGCCTGTAGTCCCAGCTCCTTGGGAGGCTGAGGCAGAAGGATCACTTGAGCCCAGGAGTTTGAGGTTTGCTGTGAGCTCGGCTGACACCATGGCACTCTAGCCCGGGCAAGAGTGAGACTCTGTCTCAAAAATAAAAAAAAAAGAAAGAAAGAAAAAGAAAACCTCTAGGTACAAATAAGAACTGTAGCTTGGTATAGGAAAAGAGGAAAAGCTGTATAAGAATACATAATGAATGGGCTGGAAAAGAACTGCTTGGAACAAACAGGCAGGTTGACATTGTAAGAAGAAAGGCAAATCACCAAGGCTGGATTCACAAGAGGGCATGACTAAGGTAGGAAGTCCTGGCTCTACATTCCCTTAGCAGCTAAGCACTAATAGCTTGCTTTTTGCAATGAACTTCAGATCATTCTTTAAAGACTCCAGAATGGACTTTCTTATTGGGAAACGGTCATTCTCTTGATTTTCAGCTAGGCTCAAGTCGACCATACTAATCATATTTTCTTTTCACATCATTATCTCTCAACCATTTCCTGTCCTTTGTCTTTCTACACGCTGATCAAATACCAACACAAGTGAAAATATTAGAGTCATATACTTTTAGAGGTAGACTGTACCTCAGATGAAAAATGGCAGATATTCCATTTTCTAAAATACATGCAGAGAAAAAAGTCTGGAAGGATATATGCTCAGGTAATTATTTACCTGTATTTTACGAATTCCTTTAAATCAGGGGTCCTCAAACTTTTTAAACAGGGGGCCAGTTCACTGTCCCTCAGACCGTTGGAGGGCTGACTATAGTTTAAAAAACTATGACCAAATTCCTATGCACACTGCATATATCTTGTTTTGAAGTAAAAAACAAACAGGCAAAGACACCCGCATGTAGCCTGCGGGCCATAGTTTGAGGATGCCTGCTTTAAATGAACACACTGCCTTTTAAAAAAATAAATAAAAGATTATTATCAGTTAAAAAATGATGCTGATCGGCTGGGCGTGGTGACTCATACCTGTAATCCTAGCACTCTGGGAGGCCGAGGCGGGCAGATTGCTCGAGGTCAGGAGTTCGAAACCAGCCTAAGCAAGAGCAAGACCCTGTCTCTACTAAAAATAGAAAGAAATTAATTGGCCAACTAAAAATATATAGAAAAAATTAGCTGGCCACGGTGGCACATGCCTGTAGTCCCAGCTACTAGGGAGGCTGAGGCAGAAGGATTGCTTGAGCCCAGGAGTTTCAGGTTGCTGTCAGCTAGGCTGATGCCACAGCACTCTAGCCTGGGCAACAAAGCGAGACTCTGTCTGAAAAAAAAAAAATGATGCTGATATGATAAAGCAGGGCTCTTTACAGATTATCTAGTTCTGCCCTGTCCAGTACAGTAGGCACTAGCCACATGTTGCAATTTAAATTACTTAAATATTCAGTTCCTGTGTTGCACAAGATATATTTCAAGTGCTCAACAGCCACATGTGGCTAGTGACTCTGTACCAGACAGCATAAACATAAAACATTTCTGTTATCACAGAAAGTTCCACTGAACGGCACTGCTCTGATTAAATCAAAGATACCATTTAGCGTGGCATAGTAATAGAAAAGATTGAAAAGGTAGTGCTGATACTTAAAAACTCGATATTTCAAATACTTTATTCTCAAACCTTCAGAAATTACTGCATCACATCTTCATGCTCTCTCTATATATATATTCGATTTTTCTTATATGTTTTTACATACATGTCCAATTTTAGGGAATGTTATATATTTTATATATATATATATATATATAGAAAGAGAGAGAGAGAGAGAGAGAGAGAGAGACATAGTTATAGATAGGTTTACAGAAGATATGCTCTAGATAATCTAGTGTCAACATCAAAGTGGTATACCTACATTTAACTTTATTCTGGAAAGAAAAAGCATACTTCAAAGAAACAACTAGTGGGCAGGGTGAGGAAATGGGGAGATATAGGTCCGTGGACACAAAACAGCAGATATGTAGGATGAACAAGTCTAGAGATCCAATGTACAACATGAGGACTATAGTTGTACTGTATTTGGGACTCAGGCTAAATGAGATTTTAGCTGCTCTTACCACCAAAACAAAACAAAACAAAAAATGGGTAACTATATGAGCTGATAGATTTGTGTGTTTGAAAGAATGAGGATGTACCTTCACAATAAAAATAAAACAAGTGTCAAAGTGAAATGTCACAGGTGTCAAACTTAGTACTTAAGGAAATTGGACATTTCATACTTAATAACCTAGTAAAAGTCATTGGAATCCAAGAAGGGGGGAGGGTGAGAGGGAGTGAGGGGTAAAAACTGACCCATTGGGTAAAATGTACACTATTCTGGTGATAGACACACTAAAAGCCCCAGCTTAAACCTTATACAAGGTATTCATGTAATAAAAACATTTGTACCCCCTTAACATTTTGAAGAAAGAGAAAAGAACTATAGGAGAAAAAATTAACAATTCAAAATAATAGAATAAAATATTAGAAACAAAAAGTGGTAGTGATATTTGGGATAACTTAATTTCTTTATAATTTTCTGCAGTTGTATTTTTTTAATGAGCATGTATTTTTTTAATCAGAAAAATGCAATTTTTATTTTGAAGACAAAATAGATGTGTGTGTTCACACTGTAATGCTTCTTTATACATTCTGGAAACATTTAATAGTTCATAGAACATTTCTTTAGGATTAGTACAGATCAGCCAGCCTTTAACTCACTGTTTCAAATTGGTCAAGATCAGCATGTAAAATTCATACTAGCATCAATGTTACTGATACTGTAAAACAATTTAAATTTTCCATTTTATGGTTTTATCAAATTAAGCTACCTAGTTTTTTATGAGCATATGTGAATATCATCCATGACAAGCTGTTGAATTATTAAATAGGGTAGAAATGTTACTTCAAATCAACAGATAGCCTAGCACTCTGGGAGGCCGAGGCAGGTGGATTGCTTGAGGTCAGGAGTTTGAAACCAGCCTGAGCAAGAGCGAGACCCCGTCTCTACTATAAATAGAAAGAAATTAATTGGCCAATTAATATATATAGAAAAATTAGCCGGGCATGGTGGCGCATGCCTGAAGTCCCAGCTACTCGGGAGGCTGAGGCAGCAGGATTGCTTGAGTCCAGGAGTTTGAGGTTGCTGCGAGCTAGGCTGACGCCACGGCACTCACTCTAGCCTGGGCAACAAAGTAAGACTTTGTCTCAAAAAAAAAATCAACAGATAGTATTCTGGAGTGGTTTCTTAATTTCTACTGCTTAATAGTAAATCTACACAGAATTTCATATAAAATATAACATTTTTTCTACATGAAACTAATCTAAAAACATCCTTTGCTTATGTTTAAGATTTCATGCTTTTAATCAATCGAGGAGTTCAGCTTAATAATCCTCTAAGATCTAGCACTTACCACTGTTGGTTAGTGTTTGTTATCAAAAAAAAAGAAAAGAAAAATAAAAACAAACAAAAAAAATAATAAGATCTAACACTAACAGGAAAAAAACCTAAAGTAGAAAATGGAATTAAAATGTCAAAGTGTTTCTACCACTCCAAATTGCTCTTATAATTATAAAATACTTTTAGAAAGAAAATATTAAAGTCCCCGTCTTCTTTTGTTTTTTTTTTTTTTTTTTTGCTTGTCTCTGTTTTTCAAAGAAAGAACATTCTGTGCAAATCCCTAGAGATGAGTCATAAAGTAACAAGTCTGATTAAGATTGATTTGCGGGGTGGCGGGGTTGAGAGGGAAGAAGCTACAGAAGACCCAAAAGATAAATCACACTATGTACTGTAAGTACATGTTTTGCTGCATTACAGGCTGGCCAGCTATAATACCAGCAGCTGTACTGACCAGAATTAAATCCTAGTGTAAACTACCAATCAAGAAATCAATCACTTCTACTGAGCAAAAATCACAATTTTATATTTAAATAAGCCTTTAATTCAAGTATGACTTTGACAAGTTAAAAGGAACTTAGAAGTAGGAAGGAATATTATGACACATGGGCATAAAGGGTTTTAATGGGATAGGGAAAATGTCTATAATACTTAAATAGTTGCCCAATCACCCATAGGACTGATGAAAACACAGAAAAGGTCCAAGACTTAGGTCATTCAAAGAGATGATTAATGGAGAGAATGAAGGTTTGAAGTTAAATGTAGATAAGCGGTCTTATTCTCAATAAAAATGTGAACATAAGGTAAGTTTCTACAAAGATGGACTGCAACAATGATTCATGAAACAGCAAAGACACTGGACATTTATTCTAATCTTCAAAGAAGCTATGAGAAATTCCTATTTTAAAGGAAAAGAATAAGTCATAGGAAATACCATCCCGACATGAAACCAGAAACAAAGTAATAGTCTGAACTAATAAAAATCAAATGTTCACAAGATCAAAGAAACTGTGGATAAAATTCACTTGTAAAGATCATACTGATTTAGTTTTATCCCAGAGTGTCAATATTCTGATGCATTTCAGATTCTGTGACACAGGCAGAGTGACTGTGGGTCAACCGTGGTTTCTTCAATGTGTGCCTTCTGGGAAACAAGTATTGACCCACCTTATTTATCACACCTATCTCCAAATGACTTATAACCCCATCCCAACCAATCTAGCTCAAGAAAGGATATTTGCCACCAAAAAGTATATATAGTCAAAAAAGCAACCCAAGTCCCAACATCAATTCCTAAAAGGAGTTTAAAGATACCTGTAAAATAAGTATATAGCCTTCAAGGTGAGTAGTTTGGAAAAGATAATATTCACTTTGATGTAAAATACTACTGAATATGTTTTTAAAAATCACACTGTAAGCAAGTGAAATGAATGTGTAAAAAGTTTATAGCGCTTCAAAGAAACTATAAGAAAACCTATAGTTGCTACATTTTCTTAAAAAGAAATCATATATTAACATACGTACACAGTAGCTCTTCAGTCTGATAAAATCTACAGTCATAGGAATGGATCTATCACTATTTCTATTCAATGCTTTGATGTAATCCAGCAGGTCAGCGAAAAATTTATAGCCCCCCTTGAGCACACAGAGGGCTACAATGTGATGGCCTCCCATCTCCTTCATCACATCTCGAGCAAGTCGTTCAGTCCTACAGAAATAAAATCAGGAATTTAATAGAAATTTTTATACATTTAAACTTTATAATAAACATCTCTTAAGCATTAAACTTCCACAAGCACACCCTTTGCCCCCATGAAGCTTTGCTTCACAAAGCAAAAAAATTGATACTTTCAAAAAACCAAGTATACCATATGACATCTATCATAAATTTTAAAAATACAAATAAAAACAAGATACCATTTTCACCTATTAGACTGGCAAATTCTGAGCAAATGAGATTTCTCTGATAATATCAACATTGGAAGAGACTGTGAAGAAAAGGGCACTCTCATATACCACTGGGAGTATAAAATGATACAACTTTTTGGAGGATAATTTGGCAGTAACGAAACATTCAATAAACACCTTCCTTGACCCAGAATTTCTACTTGGATAAGGTTGAACAAGTGCTAAAATATGTGTAAAAGGATGTTCCGTCTAGTATAGTCTATAAGAGCGAAATGATGGAGAGATTTTGAGTGTTCATCAATAATGGACTGGTTAAGTCAGTTATGGTATATCCATAAAATGGAATGCTATGCAACTTTTAAAATATGAAATAGCTCTAGATGCACTAATATAAAAAAGTCCAGCATTTTTTTTTTGAGACAGAGTCTGGCTATGTCACACCAGCTAGAGTGCAATGGTGTCATCATAATTCATACTACAACCTCAAACTCCTAGGGTCAAGCAATCCTCCTGTCTCAGCCTCCTGAATAGCTGGGACTACAGGCATGCACCACCACAGCCAGCTAATTTTTCTATTTCTTGTAGAGACAGGGTCTTGCTCTGGGGCTCAGGCTGGTCCCAAACCCCTGACCTTAAGCAATCTCCCACCTCAGCCTCTCAAAGTACTAGGATTACAGCCATGAGCCACTCAGCCCAGCCTCCAATAAATTTTAAAACTATATGATAGTATATATCCATGCATTAAAAATATATATGTATATATACACATTTGCATAGCTAATGCTTAGGGAAAGAATGTGTAGAGGAGGCTGAAGGAAGTGAACTTTACTCTTCCCATTTGTAGCCTCCATAGAATGTTTTACAACACAAACATATTGATAATTTTAAAATAAAAAATAGCTAGACACACAAGGCAAGCATTCATACACTAAGTGAGATTTTTCATTATAATTCATTTGAGGGGAAATTTTCAAGCTAGATGTGCATAATAATCAAAACCTGACCTTGCCCAGCCCATTACCCTGTTCAGGACTGAGAAATCAAAGACTCTGTGACTAGAATTCATTTTTCCAATCTCCCTTTAATATTTACTTTGTTCTCCTCCCTATAGATTTCTACTATACCGTGAATTATACCAGGTAATTAGTAAGCTCCCCTCTTTTTTTTTAACAAAGAGAACTTTAAAAATAGAAAGCATCTATTATTTAGCAAGTTGGCCTACTTTATGTTCAAATATCAGCTACCCAAAACAGTTGTCCATATTTGAAATATCTAAAAAAACTTCAATTTAAGATCTTACTAACCTGTCCATAATTAGTCCATGAGGAATAAACACCTTTTCCAAATCCTCGGCATAATGATTAGGTATGCAAAATAAATCTAGGTCATAACCTGGTTCATCATCACTAATCTGAAAAAGAAATATAGCTGTTTCAATGAGAGCATTACAGTATACAAACATTTGTCTGGATTTAGATATTTCAAAAACTCTTCGTCTATCAGAGAAATTTAAGTATGAGATGGTATCAAGAACTGTTAACTTTGTAGGTATGATGATGAATTATAGTTATATAAGAAAATAACCATGTCTTAGTCAAGAATGTAGAAGTAAAATCTTATGTGCTATTAGGTCGTAAAGACAAAGAAAAATTTTAAAGAGCTAAGACAAATGTGGCAAAATCTTGATAACATTCTAAACATAGGTGATGAGTATACCACCTATGATTCATTACACTGTTCTCTCCATTTTTGAGTATGTTTGAAAATTAAGCAAAAAAATTTAATACACTGTAGTCTAAAAATATCACACTGAACAAGAAAAATTGCTGTCCTCCATCCCAAATCCAAATAACTTCTCTCATCTCACAGCAGGGGGAAAAGAATCACCCAAAAAAGCTAAGTGATATTTTGAAAACCCAAACTCTCAGAAGTGTGAGATTGTTACAGTCAACTTGTGGACTTAGACACACTAGATACTAGATACTCCAAAGTTGTTCAGGTGGGACCACATATTGTTTGTCTTGATATTCCTAGCTTCTGGCATACAAAATATTTAATAACACTGATGATATGGTACCTCTGGTGGTAAAATGTACTATGATTACAGCTTTATAAATATTATATAAGTATGTATACACAGATAAAAGACTATAGCAAAATCATAAAAGCTATTATCTTTCAAAGGGGAGTTATAGCAGTTTTATTTAGTTCTTTATTCTTTGCTCTATACTCCAAATTTTCTTCAATGAGTATATATCACTTTCTTAAAATATAGTCTTTCGTATAAACTATCTTTGGCAGTATATGTTTTTATATATACATATAAAAAGCATGGGGAAATTTAAAAAGATACATTAAATTAAAACAAAATATACTAACAAAAAATCAAAATACAAAAATATAAAAGAGGGTGAAGGAAGAAAGGGGGAGAAATGCATAAATGGTGGGTAAGGAGAAATATACCAAATGATGGTAAATAGGGACTTGCCACTTTCTACACTTTAATGTTTTTTTCACTGTCAGTGTCATTTTTAATGACTAATTTCCAGTCACCACTATATTCAAAGTTTATTCAGAGGAATAAACCAGGAAGAATTGTAACACTCTATCTCACATGATATTCAAGATTAAATTATCTTTCAAATCTCATTCGAGAAGCTGATTATATAAGCTTCGGCAATTTTCAAGAAATACTAGTCAAATCATAATTAAATATCAGTGTATCAGTTAACACCTATTGAGCACCTCCGCTTTCAGTTGGCATTGTATTAGTGCTTAGAGACAAGCAGTTTGACTTTTAATAAATTTCAAAAATATATATTTAAGAATTATAACATTACTCACAGAATTCAATTATATTTTGAGGTTGAAAAATTTGAGGTCTGTGTTGTCTCTCTTCCAGTCCCAAAAGCTCAGAATTTATTTTGAGTTCTCAGACTTTGGTGGAAATATATTTATTGTCAGGTTGGCCCTTAATACCTGTGCACTACTTCAACTCCTATGCACATGGGCAGGAGGCTGGTGATGAACATTTTCAGGTAAATGGACTGAGACATGACCCCAGGCATGGCCGGGTAGGGGCATGGTGCTCTGCAGTGTGGGCAGAAGTCAATACTGGCTTTTAATTAAACATGCATTACTTTCATAAGCAGGAAAAAAATCCATTCTTGGGGGGAAAGGTTATGCCAGATCCACTAAGATTAACTGCTAATATATCTGCTAAACCTTTATATAATATTTATATCAGAACACATTTACTACAAAAAGAATGGAAATGGGATATTTATGTCACCTATAGGAGCATCCCAAGAATATTTTTCTAAGTAAGTATTGCTTTTATAAATTTTATGGACTGAAATTTAGTTCAAGTTTGGGGAAAAAAAGACAGACCTTGCTAGATTATTATCAGATGACATAACACATATTCATGTCAGGCTCATATGAATATATCTGCTATCATCTGACAAGAATAAGTGTACTATTTCATAGTGCTTTAAAATCAATAAGATCCAGAGTGCTGAAATGACTTTCCTGAAGCGTATTCACCCCCTTCCTCCCAGTTACTCACTGCTTCTGCCATCAGCACAAATGAGGACCCAGGACTCTTTGAAATACATATTGTAAAGACTACTGTAACTGTCAAAATGGCTCAGTGCTTGGCTACAGGTTCCACAGGTAGCCTAAAATGTCAAAAAGTCTTGTTTTTTTCAAAGAAAGCCAATGTGAATTCTGCCCAGGGTTCATTCCAGACATGCAGTTTAAGAATACGGACAGATCAGCAGTGATGTCCTCAAAAATAGGAATTCTATCTCTGTCAACATACCAAATTGATTTCCAACCAAAACAGATTTACATATCACATTTATGTCAAAGAGTTGGTTTGTTATTTTTTAATTGAATCATAAATTTGGGGTTTTTTTAAAGTTTTTTTTGAGGTAGGGTCTCACTGTGTTGCCCAGGCTAGAATGCTGTGGCATCATCATAGCTCACTGCAACCTCAAACTCTTAGGCTCAAACCATCCTCCAGCCTCAGTTTCGTGAGTAGCAGGAACTACCAGCATATGCCGCCATGTCCAGCTAATTTTTCAAAATTTTTTGTAGAGGCCAGGTGCAGTGGCTCATGCCTGTAATCCTAGCACTTTAGCAGGCTGAGGTGGGAAGATCGCTTGAGGACAGGAGTTCAAGACCAACCTGAGCAAGAGCAAGACCCTATCTCTACAAAAAAATAGAAAAGTGGGGTTTCATGGTTGCCCAGGCTGGTCTCCAACTCCTGAGCTCAAGAAATCCTCCCACCTCAGCCTCCCAAAGTGCTAGGATTACAGGCATGAGCCACCTTGCCTGGCCAAAAGATTCATTTATGGTTTGTTAATTCAAGCATAAAAATGTCAATATAACTTTTCCCAAAAGGCAAAAAACCAAAAATTCATAAAACTTACATCACTTGAGGTACCTTAGGCATGAATTCACAACTTTGTTAGAATTCACTATATATACATGGGTATAATTATAGGGCCCTGATTTAAGAAATATATAATTGGCTATGCATAGATAGTTGTCAGAACTGGGCAATGGGTGCATGTAGGATCATTATACTATTATGTCTACTTATGGATGTTCAAAATGCATCATAATACAAAGTTAAATAAGGGGCAATTCGTTTAAATGATGACAAGGCACCAACATTAACTTTTCTCAGGCCGGGTGCGGTGGCTGACGCCTGTAATCCTAGCACTATGTAGGCCGAGGCGGGCGGATTGCTTGAGGTCAGGAGTTCAAAACCAGCCTGAGCAAGAGTGAGACCCCGTCTCTACTATAAATAGAAAGAAATTAATTGGTCAACTAATATATATAGAAAAAATTAGCTGGGCATGGTGGCACATGCCTGTAGTCCCAGCTACTCGGGAGGCTGAGGCAGCAGGATTGCTTGAGCCTAGGAGTTTGAGGTTGCTGTGAGCTAGGCTGATGCCATGGCACTCACTCTAGCCTGGGCAGC
>VSMD01063359.1:0-12668 GCA_008750895.1 Mirza zaza | reverse complement strand
ATGCCCAGAAAGTTCCTCGAAATGCTTGGGTGTGTAGCAGTTACCTTCAGTCTCTATTTTCAGCCTCTTCTTGAGCCAGAAACCCCAAACATCCTCTAAGGACTGGCAAGGTGGCACTCTGCCAGGCCTATCATGGGGATTCCAGAGATACCCACAGCATGGACAGCTGGAGGAAGTAGTGTCTGCCACCTCTCAGCCCCTTAACCTTTTCCCAGAACTAGCAGGCACCATGGTGAGCCCAAATTTCCCCAGAATCACCTGCTGATTCTAATGTAAAGTAGACCATCAGGGACATGGGGTGACTTAGAGTAAGCTTGGAATCCCCCCAGAAGAGATAACTCTGGTAGGATGGCCCCTAGACCTGTGAATAAAGAACTGCTTCATTCCTCTAGGCACCACCAAGGCAGGGAGCCCCATTACTAAGCCCCTGGCTTGCTGTTTTCTGCCTCTCTGGGGAGTCTTCGCTAGAAGTTGTGGCTGCTGTTTCACAGCAAGAAAACCAGGCTGCAAAGGGAGAAAAATATTCCACTTTATTTCCTTGGTAAATTGCAGTGGAGCACAAAAGAGGAAAATATAGAATGTTAAGCACCCAGTAAATGCACCCAGTAAATGCACCCAGTAAAAGCACCCAGTAAATGCTTCTTGGATTTGTTAATAAAACATGATTGGAAAATTTATACTACTTAGTATTTCCCTTTAAAAATTACCATTTTCCTGGTCCCAGTCTCTCTCTCTCTCTCTCTCTCTCTCTCTGCTTCACTCTGTGAAATGTTTACTGGGATTTGTAGAGCTTGGAAGGAAGGTGAGAGGCATCGCTAGAACAGGGTCACAGGCAGGCTGCAGGCAGCCTCGGAAGGGAGCCTTTACCTCGGGGAATTCATCACGGTCCAGAGCCTTCTTCTTGACTCTGCTAGGACAGACCCTGATCCCCGCAGCACACCACACATGGAGATGCGGAGCCGATCCCAAAACCGTAACTGACATGCAGATCTGAATACTCACACCGATATATCATCCAGTACATTCTCTGCAACAGCAAATCCATGAAAGGCCAAATCATACACTAGAGGTAGAATAAGCATGAAATTGCAACAAGGGAAATTCCTTAGTGATTCCAAATTTTAGAGGCAACAAGCATCCATCACCATGAGAGGAAGTTAAAAGAACTGAAGTTTCTAGGCCAGTCTTCTTTAGCAGTTCTTAGCCAGACGTTTCCAAAGTTACTTTCTCAGACTCTCCCCTACCTCCACGTAGGTTTCAGTCTGAGCAATCATCTCCTTTCCGACTGGTATGTTATTCACCATTAAATACGATTATCTTTCAACTAGTTTATAGTTAAGTCTTCCTAAATCATAAGCCAAAGGTAGCAGAATTGGGTTTCTGCTGCATTCAAGCAGAGCCATTCTGTTATTTCCATTTCTGTTTTATGTTGATTTCATACTTTCACTTGGGGGCTAATGCTGTTTCCAACTTTTTGCATAACACCTCATTATTACCCGGATGCCTCCTAAATATTACAAAACAGTATGCAGATGCTGGATCCATGTGTCAGTCACATCAAAGTTCCTTTGTGCAATCCATGCTCCACCACCAGCCCCAGAGGCTGGACCACAGACCTATAACACATCCAGAAAAAGATCCACTATCATAACCTTTACAACAGAACATGCAGCAGGAATCCTGGACCCATCCATGACCACTAGTCCCATGACATCGACTCCCATATTCTTTCAATTTTTCCTTAAAATATTCCCATTCCCATCCCAATTACATTAATCATACAATGCCTCTAACCCCTCGATATTCCACTACTTTCTATACTGTTACCAGAATATACACACAAGCACACCACATAGGCACATGCACATCTAACTGAGCACAAGCCTTGCTCAGTCTAGTCTCAATTCCCTTGTATTCCCCGGGAGAGAGATGAGTGCATCCTATTTGATTTCAGTTTACATGCAGCAGTGACAAGAGTTTCCATCTTTAAGGGTATTTACAAAAGCTTTTTGGCTGTAGTCACCCATCTACTTGGACACCTAACTGTATCCCTCAAAACAGGTTTTCTCAAAAGAGGGAGAAAAAAACTTTGTCTCAAAGTCTGTTATGCAAACGTAAGATTTGGTCTCCTAAAAGAAACATTAAAAAGGCCATTGAGCCCTCCAGTGGCAAAATTATGAAAATGTTATGGTGCACATCCATGCACCCTGGAGAACTCTCTTGAAGACGAGTGGAAACAGAATAGACAAAATTAAATCAATTTAGATTTTTGGGGTTTTCCAGTTCCTGGACTTTCTTTTTTTTTATTTCAGCATCTTAAGGGGGTACAAATATTAAGGTTACATATATTGCCCATGCCTCCCCTTCCCCCTCGAGTAAGAGCTTCAAGCATGTCCATCCCCCAAATGTTGCACATCTCACTGTGTTTGTATATACCCATCCCCTCCTCCCCACTCCCACCTGCCCGACACCCGATAAATGTTATTCCTATATGTCCACTGAGGTGTTGATCCGTTAATACCAATTTGTTGATGAGTACACGTGGTGCTTGTTTTTCCATTCTTGAGATACTTCGCTTAGTAGAATGGGTTCCAGCTCTATCCAGGAAAATATAAGAAGTGTTATATCACCATTGTTTCTTAAGGCTGAATAGTACTCCATGGTATACATATACCACATTTTATTAATCCACTCATGTATTGATGGGCACCTGGGTTGTTTCCACACCTTTGCGATTGTGAGTTCCTAGACTTTCTATGACCACAAATAGCCCAAATTATTATGGTGACCATTGTCCAAATATTCCATTTTCTGGGTAAGTATCTTCCAAGTAATGCCTATGACAGAAAAGTCTTTCCAATTTATTTCCTGTGCTTTAAGGTTTCTTTATTTTCACAGCTGCAGGTCTTAATAAAGAGTTTAATTAAAGGTGTTACCACAAGACATATCTGACGAGTCTAGTTCTAGGGAAAAATTATGACTTGTGAAATTCAAACATAAAATGCAAACACAGTAGTCATTCCAGGAGGTCTGTAATCGAAGACTGAATGTCTTAACTGAGAGACTATCTAGCTTGGATTCAAGATGTTCAATGAATTTGCTATTTTCTCTTGACATAAGCATTTTCCTATGGCCCACAGACTCTTGGACACATGTTTACAACTCTCTTCTCTGCTTTTCTAATTTCTAAAGGACTGAGGGGATGGAGAGAGGCGAGGAGCACTGGCTTTTGATGGCTGGTCAAGACAGATGACTTCACCTCCCTTGAAGCTCCTGACATTTTATTGTACAACCCTGCTCTTTCCTCATTGCAGTTACCAAGTCAAGAGCCCAATTTATAGAATCAGTCATAGGCTTTTTCTTTCTACATCATTGTTTCATCCATTCAGTCACATTTACTGCAGGAGTGAGCTCATCCAGCAAGTATTTATTGGTTGTCATAAGTGTGTGCCCTCATAAAATATGGAGTGGAGTGTAGACTCATTTACTCCAATATTTACAAACAAGCTACAAGAAGGAAAAATACTAGAAGCCTTGAGAACACGTAACAGTGGGGACCTAATGAAGAATTAATGTAGATGGTCAGAGAAGACCTCTGTTTTGAAAATGATCTGAAAGAGCAGGAGGAATCAATCTGGCAAAGACAAATGGCAAGCAGAGGGCATCCCATGTGGAAGACCAGCATATGCAGGGCCCTGGGGAGTCTGGGGGGGCATATATGCCACAAGCCCATGGACCGGCAGGAGATGAAGCTAGAAGCTCTCCTGGATTGCTGCATAGCCTCCTTAGGGTGTCTTTGCTAACGGTACTGTTCCTACTCCCAGTCTTTTCCCAACCCAGCTGCCATAGTGATTCCATTAAAATCTAAGTCAGATCATGTACTTAGTTTGCTCAAAATCCTCCAACATTACATATTTCATACAGAGGGAAAGCCAAGTCCTCACAATGGCCAATAAAGTTCTACATGCTCTGGCCCAGTGTTATCTCTGAGGCCTCACCTCCCTCCTCACTCATCCATCCAAGCCACTCAGCCTCCTGCATGGTCCAACTCTCCCCAGACAGACCCTCAAGTCAGTGTCTTTGTTCTGGCTGTTTCCTCGGCCTGCAGTACTCCTCCCCAAGACATCCACAGTGAGGATATGGGACTGGACCACAGGAGGTTTAGTGTCACTGAGGCATAGTGTATGAGGCTGGCATTGTGGAGGTGAGGCCTTCAAGTCTTCACTCCAATGCTTCACATCTTTTGCTTCTTAATCAAGCCTACATGTTCACCCAAATTAAAACCTTTTCCTTAACCCCCAGCATTCTTCATCTCCCTTACCGTGTTCTATTTTTCTTTCATTCATAGCACTGGTCATCTTCTAACACTCTGCTGCTTTCCTGAGTGATCACGTCTACTCCCATCATTTTATCCACCTACATCTCCCTTAGGGTGTGCTATGATCCAGCTCTAGAAGCACGTATCCCATGCCTGCCAGCCTAACCACTTTGAGACTCATTGACACCAAAGCTCAACATCCACCTTCCTTTACCGTAAACTTTACTTTCTCCTACATTCAGGTCTCTAACTGTGCCCAAATTCAGTTGGTCACTCCACTGCAAAGCTTAGGCAGCTTCTTAGAACTACCCCCCTCTCTCAGATCCAGTCATCACTAATCTTTTCTCAACCCTTCCAATGCCTCAGTCTGGTTCATGTCCCTTCACTGTTCCAGGAGCTCCCTCAATGGGTTTGCCCCTGTCAAATCCAATCTCCACATTTTTGTCACTCAAATCACCAATGAATGATGCAAATTTGAGCAAGCCACCCCTCTCGTTAAAACTATAGCACATCTTATATTTTCCTGGTTAGAGCTGGAACCCATACTACTAAGTGAAATATCCCAAGAATGGAAAATCAAGTACCACATATACTCACCAGCAAACCGATATTAACTGAGTAGCACCTAAGTGGACACATAGGTACTATAGTAATAGGGTATTGGGCAGGTGGGAGGGGGGAGGGGGGCAGGTACATACATACATAATGAGTGAGATATGCACCATCTGGGGGATGGTCATGCTGGAAACTCAGACTTGTGGGGGGAGGGGGGAAAGAGCATTTATTGAAACCTTAAAATCTGTACCCCCATAATATGCCGAAATAAAAAAAAAAGTAAAAGGCTAAACCAGGTGTCCTCAAACTACGGCCCATGGGCCACATGCGGCCTGCCGAGGACATTTATCCGGCCAGCTGGGTGTTTTTGCCGCCGCTGCCTGTCCTGCTTAGCAGCCGACTCGTCCCGGGCCCACAGTGCGCATGTGTGGAATGTGCACCGCACTCTCTAACGGCCCTCCAACGGTCTGAGGGACAGTGAACTGGCCCCCTGTTTAAAAAGTTTGAGAACCCCTGGGCTAAACTATTAGCCTGGTGGAAAGACCCTCATGGCCTAGCTCCTCTCCAGCCCCCCCCAACAATGCCAGCCTTATACTCTACACCCCAGTGACGCCAAACCTTCTGTGGTCCCCCCATCCCCTGTACTCACCACACCCCTTCTTTATCTCATGAATTCCCACTCATCTTTTGAGACAACTCAGGAAATCTTCCCTGACTCCAAACTGAGTTAAAGACCCTTTTTTTATACATCCCCAATACCCTGATTACACCTCTATCTCGTGGAAGCTAAGTTCTAAAATCTATGTTATGACACAGCTGAGGCTGAAGTTGATTCCAACATAATAGATTACATTTAGAAATTAGAAGAATAATGATGTAACTTTATCATATATGTTAATTAATATTACAATTATAATTTCATTTAAGAATTATTTAAAATGTTTTTCTCACCCTTGTTAGTCACTAGCTCCTCCTGAAGTATCCATGCTACACATCTGTTTTACTAAGTACATCCTCACTTTTGACTGAGATTGCTGATATTTTGGGATACATCTACTTTTTCAACACTTTATTCTTCAGACTTTGTATGCTGTTTAGTATGTGTAATGGAAGAAGACATTTCCAATGGATGTCATTACACATTATGATACATGTTTTCCTTCTCATAAAATTTTGAGTCATAAAGTTTTCTACAAAGTTAAGAATTCTACAAAGATTAGAAATATAGTATGATCTCAATTGTATTCTTCTTCTACTGGTATTGGTAGTTAAAATGTTATAATGTATACCTTTATTATATATAAATTTTATAATTTTTATAAACATTTGTTTATTAAAAACACAATGTTCTTCAAAAAGTTATTTAGCAAAAGCAGTATCTCTTAGCACTTGTACTATTTGTTCATCTATTCCTCTGTTTATTTAATTTGGGGGATTTTGGTTTTTTTTATGAGACAGAGTCTCACTCTGTTGCCTGGGCTAGAGTGCCATTCCATCGGCCTAGCTCACAGCAACCTCAAACTCCTGCGCTCAAGTGATCCTCCTGTCTCAGCCTCCCAAGTAGCTGCGACTGCAGGCGCTCACCACCACACCTGGCTAAGTTTTTGTTTCTATTTTTAGATGGTGGGCTAATTTTTTCTATTTTTAGTAGAGAGTGGGTCTCACTCTTGCACAGGGAGGTCTCAAACTCCTGACCTCAAGCGATACTTACTCCTTGGCCTCCCACAATGCTAGGATTACAGGCATGAGCCACCGTACTCAGTCTAATTTTTTGGAATTCAGTATTCAATATAAAAAGAATATAAGGAGATTTTGATTTTAGGTTATATATACAATGTTTATCTACATTTAAAAGTTAACATTCAAACATTAATCCCAAGTTTGATTGTCATACCTTGCATATGTAAGAGATGCAGTTGTATAGATTAGGTATGATGCTACCCTGATGTTCACACTTGAGTTCAGGGAAGGCAGAGATAATGTTAAAGCAGACATTTCGTTTTGAGCTCCACTGGTGGAGACCCGATAGTAGGTTTGGACTGAATAGTGACACCAAGGCAGAACTTTCATGCATCCCTAAGCCCTAGACTATAATTCTTGGTCTACTTCTCTGTCTCCTCCTCCCGATACTATGGACCTTTTGAGGACAGATGCTCTATATTAATTTTCTAGGATAATGTTTGACAAATAGTGAATATTAAATAAACTTTAAAAAATATTCAGTAGACTGATTTATTAAATCAGTGCAGGCTTATTTTTGTGAGATCTTTGTTACCTGCCTATATGACTACCTAGGCAGATTCAAACTTGGTCAAGCACATGGAAGTCTTAACAGCATACCATTTTGGGTTTAATCAAAACAACCCCCCTGCTTTAGAATCTCATATCTTCCTTCTATCATCTACATTTCTTTTCTTATTTATCACTTACATTCTAACCATTTAAATCTTCATATTTCTTTCTTTGTTGTCTACTAACACACACACACAGACATCCCTTTCTTCATTTTAATTGAGAGAAACCACATATTACAAAATATCCTAGTAGTATATTTTATACTATAAATATTATTTTTTATATTTTATTCTAAGCCAACAAGATATTCCAACTTTTGGAATATCAAATACAGATTCTTAATCAGGTTTCAGAAATCCAAGGAGGTTCTATAATATATTGTGCATTAAAACAATGATCAAAATAAGATAATAAAAATGTAAAATTTTTTTAAAAAATCAAGCTGCTTACATTTTTCCATGAATTACAAGCTGTAAAACATAGATATTTTTACCTGAAGCAAGTATTTTAAATTTAACATCACCACCTCGCAGTTTTAAATTCATCTACTTTAATGAAACTTTATTAAGTACATACTGTATATAAGGTGCTGCTGTAGGCACTGCCATAACTAGTGGAATTTGGCTTTATTAGGAAAAGAAGTTTTTAATGAGCCATGTATCTTCTACATGTTATTGTCCTTAATATGTAATAAGCCCTATTTGTGTGGGAAATGTGCCTAAAAATACTGACATCAGTCTTTCCACACAAGTCAAAATCTTTTTCATGTTTCACATGTGGCAGCTGCTTTGTAGGACAATGTGGTATTTGCAACTCAACCTCTCATTGTGGCCAAAATGAGGATAATGCCATTATTTTTAGGACATTAAGAAGTCTGCAGAGGAAGATAACTATGCAATTCACTTCCTCATTTCTTTATCCCATAGCAGTTTGAAGAACACATAGGCTTGGAGATTTCTGTGAATTCCCAACAGCCAGAAGTCCTGAAAATTGGTCTAGATGAGCTCACCTATCGGGCCTACACTACACCCGGGGTATCATCCTGATCAAGATTATACAGTCCCAAGCCAATATTTTAGAAGGAGAAAGCATCTCAAAGAACACATCCTTCTTGCATTAGGCTGTCAGCAGTTTCTTAACATTTACACATTTTTATTTGCCCAAAGTTCTCCCTCGGAACACAGAACCCTTACCAACTTCTGAAGTAATTTTCCCCCAGTTTAAACTCCTAAGAAAATTGAAATCTTTCACATTTTAGTAGCTGTAAAACTCCATTTACACTGGCATCCCAGTCTATTTCTACCTGGCAGCAGCATTCATCAAACACCTACATGCCACTGTATAGAAATGAGTCACTTCCTCTTCTCGGGGAGCTTTAAAGCACAACTCCGCAAAGCAAAATAATCTGAAAAGCTAGAAAGTTACATACTTACCAAAAAAGGAAACACTGAACCATAGTCTCTCACTGAGGGAAAATAGGCAGGAAAAATAAAAATATAAACTGAGTATAATGTTTAATGAACACCAACACCTTTATGAATCAAAACGCCCATGCAAAGGCTTAGTTAGGAAAGAAAGTCCCCAGAGAAATGCTTATAATAATCATTTCCCTTAAATGAAGCAGCTGTTATTCATTTAAAACCCACAACCTGATAGCTATTTTAGACTAAGAAATGAATAGATTTATCTTCAAACAAAAAATAGATTTTACTAATTTGTGACATTCTTCTTTACATTTCCCCCTGTTTTTTGTTTCCTTCCTCCCCTCCCACTTTATTTCTGGTGAAGCATTACTGTAAAGAGAGAAAGGAAAAAGAGAGAGGAAAAGTACTATGCAAAATCACTCATTTGGAGATTTAATTGGGATTCTGAAAATGTGCTAATGGTTGACATCTTTTGAAAGCTAGTGTTCAAACAAGTCCCTAAATTACTAAACTGTGAGAAGATCATAAGGGAATATTTTAATGGAAGCAGCAATAAATTTTATATTTCTGGCCTTATTTGTGATAGCATAAAAGTAGAAACCACCCAAATGTTCATTAACAGGTAAGTGGATGAACAAATTGAAATATATCCATACAATGGAACACTCAGCAATAAAAAGGAATAAACTATTAATACCAGGAATAAATCTCAAAATCATTATACTGAGTGGACAAAATCCAGATCTTCTAATAAAAAGAATATTTCATTATCTCACTTATATAAAATTCTAGAATATAAAAATTAAATCTAGATGACATAAATCAAATCAGGGGAAAGGGGAGACTAAAGAGCGCAAGGAACTTTCTGGAGCCATTGAAATGTTCGTTATCTTCATGTGATTATAATTTTACAGCAATGTATATATTTGAAAACTCACCAAACTGTACACTTTTTTTTTTAGGTAGAGATTCAGCTGAGCATGGTGGCCCATGCCTGTATAATCGTAGCACTCTGGGAGGCCAAGGTGGGAGGGGATCACTTGAGTTCAGTAGTTTGAGACCAGCCTGAGCAAGAGTAAGACCTAGTCTCTACTAAAAATAGAAAAAATTAGCTGGGTATTGTGGCATGCACCTGTAGTCCCAGCTACTTGGGAGGCTGAGGCAGGAGGATTGCTTGAGCCCAGGAGGTTGAGGTTGCTGTGAGCTAGGCTGGTGCCATGGCACTCTAGCCTGGGCAACAGAGTAAAACTCTGTCTAAAAAAAAAAAAAATACAGAGTCTCTTTGCATTGCCCCATGGGAATTGGGGACTAAGGGAACTAACATGGATGATATTGCTATGTTGTAAGTCATCAAGTCCTTTGTCTCTGATACAGGCATCTTGTGTTGTCTGTCAGCATCCAAGAAACTATGGCAACTAACCTGTTAGTTAGCTTGCAAGTACGGTAAAATCTCAGACTCTTCACAGTTTTTGACAGAGGAGAGGAAAAAGTTTTAATTTTGAGTGTGATGGAAAGAAAATAAAATTTGAAGTCACACTGATATAAGTGAATTTTGGCCCACCTACATCCTAGCTGGGCAACTGTATGGCAATTATTTAACTTTTGAGTTTCTTTTCCTTCTTCATAAAAATATAATAATATGTAAATGGAAGAGTTGTTGAGTATAATTTAAATGAAATAATTTATGTGAAATGCCTAGCAAAATGCTTAGCAGAAAATGCTTTTCTTTTTTATGATATTTTCATTCTCTACTTTTTTCATATTTCTATAGTTCTATGATATCTTTAAAGCTGTTTTATATACATGTCTTAACACCACTAATAGTGAAGCTTGTATGGACAATGCTCAATCCTCTCAGTATGTATAGTGCATGAGCTACTCAACAAATATCTGTTAAATTAGTAAAGAACTAGTTGATAAGGACAGTTTATTTTATTCATTCACTAATTCATGCACCATTTACTGAGATGTTGCTATGCTGTAGACCCTTATCTGAAGGCATCACATTACCCGACTTCAAATTACACGACAAGGCTATGGTAACCAAAACAACATGGTACTGGTGTAAAAGTAGACACATAAATCAATGGAAGAGAATAGAGAACCCAGAAATAAAGCCAAATACCTACGACCAACTTATCTTCAACAAAGCATACACTGGGGAAAGGCTACTCTATTCAATACATGGTGCTGGGAAAATTGGACAGCCTCATAGAGAAGAATGAAACTGGATCCCTGTCTCTCACCATATACAGAAATTAACTCAAGATGGATTAAAGACTTCATGTAAGACCCAAAACCATAAAACTATTAGAAGAAAACCAGAGAAAAACTATCCTCAGCATTGGCCTAGGTAAGACTCCCAAAAGCATATACAACAAAAACAAATAAATGAGACTTACACTGAAAAGCTTCTGCACACCAAAAGATATAATTAACAGAGTAAATAGACAACTATGTAATGGGAGAAAATATTCACAATGTATACATCTGACAAAGGCCTAATATCCATAAACTATAAGGAACTCAAACAAATCAGTAAGAAAAAACAAATAACCCCATTAAAAAGCAGGTAGAAGACATGAACAGACATTTTTCAAAAGAAGAGAAACAAATGGTCAATAAACATGACAAAACGTTCAATATCACTAATCATTAGAGAAATGCAAATTAAACCACAATGAGATACAAACTTACCCCTGTCAGAATGGCCATTATTAAAAAGTCAAAAAACAGTGGATGCAGTGAAAAGGGAATGCTTATAATATATCATTGTTGAGAATGTAAAGAAATACAACCTCTGTGGAAAACAGTATGGAGATTTCTCAAAGAACTAAAAGTAGATCTACCATTTGATCCAGCAATCTCACTACTGGGGGTTTACCCAAAGGAAAAGAAATCATTTTATAGAAAAGATAACCTGCACCCATATGTTTATTGTAGCACAATTCACAATTGCAAAGATATGGAACCAACCTAAGTGCCCTCCAATGGATGAGTGGATAAAGAAAATGTGATATATATATTCTTTTCATATATATATAAATATATATATATATGTATCCATGTGTGTGCATGCATAACCGCATGTACACGTGCATGCACACACACCATGGAATACTACTCAGCCATCAAAAAGAATGAAATAATGTCTTTTGCATCAAGTTGGATGGAACTGGAGACCATTATTCTAAGTGAAGTAACCCAGGAACAAAAAACCAAATACCACATATTCTCACAAGAGGGAGCTAAGCAATGGGTATGCACGGTCAGAGTGACTTTACGGATACTGGAAACTCAGAAGGGGGAAAATAGGAGGGGCGTGTGGGATGAAAAATTACCTTCTGGGTACAATGTACACTGTTCAGGTGATGGGTATACTAAAAGCCTAGACTTCTCTATTATGCAATTCAGTCATGTAACAAAAAAACCACTTTTACTCCTAAATCTATTTAAGTACAAAAAAAAAAAAAAAAAACAGAAAGGGATTTCAAGTAGGCAAAATAAATGTTGCAAAATTCAAAATAAATAAAAATTATTTTCCAATTGTTCAAAAACTAAAAATATCCCCTTTTATCCATATAGTGTATAAGAATTTTTATGCATATACTCTATAAAATTATTGCCAGGGGATAGAATAACCACTTACCTGGTATAATTTGAAGAGTTCCCTCTGATAACAATAACTTTAAGAACTCCATTCAAAACAAGAAAAAGGGATAATGTATGACATATATTGGTTCAAATTTAATAAAATATTAACTAAGATGCAATTAAACAATGCAGTGAATATTTTTCTTTGCCCTTTTCCCAATGAAAATGCATGAGAAGAGTTACTAAAGAGAGGGCCAAATTGACATACAAACTTTTATAACTACAGGATATACCATTAAAATAAAATAAAGGTATAAGTTAATACTAAGAAAATAATAAATATGCAAATCCAAACTAACATAAAAAGACAAGACTATTAAAGTTCTAGTAAAAAGACATCCCCGTTTCACTACATATGAAGTCTTGTGGTGGGGATGGATGTGGGCTGAGGAGGGAAGAGGAAATTGCAAGTTGCTAATTTT
>VSMD01063358.1:0-81181 GCA_008750895.1 Mirza zaza | reverse complement strand
ATTCATAATAACTTCATTTATAATGGACAAAACCTAAATGTCCATCAACATTTGAGGTATATAAACAAATTGTGGTGTATTCACACATTGGAAAACTATTCAGTGATAAACACAGATGAACTACTGATTCATGAATGAGTGTCAAAAACATTATGCTGAGCAAAAGATGCCTTAGACAAGAGCATAGACATACTATAAGGTCACATTTTTATGAAACCCTAGAAAAGACAAACTGATCCACAGTGACAGAAAACGTATCCAGGGTTGTGGGAATCTTGGGGTGATCAAAATGTTCTATACTTAGAGTGTGCTGATGATGGTTACATGGGTGTATTAATTTCTCAAAACTCACCAAAACGTCTGGGTAAAATGGGTATGTTTTGTTTTATGCAAAATGAACCTCATTAAAGTTGATTTTTAAAAATGGAGGGAAACAAGAGGCAGTGCTGATATAATCAGGTTTAAATTTATAGTTCAAATTTTGGTACTGGTTCTCTGAGAAGACTATGGTCATTTTTGACTGAATTTGGATTGCCAAAAATGTCCTCGCCTTCATATCTCCAAATAAAACTTTTGTAGATCAATTTATATTATTTGTACAGCTAGTTAATTCCTTACAATTTTATTGCATGTTGACACTTAAAATTTCAGTTTCTTCCAGTGGTTCCGTGAATGGGACCAAAGTGATGGCAGATATTCTCATTGTGGCTTTCAGAATGCTGACTGTAAACAAGTGTGCACAAATAACCATTATTCAGAGAATTAGAATTGTAACAAAACATTTTTTATGACGACTACTGTTAAACATAGCCTAATGTTTTATTCTTCAGACCACCTCTCAGCTTTATGGAAAAAAACTTTAGGCATAAAAATAGCACTCTATAATTAAAAAAAAAAATTCCTTACTGGTCTTTTGGATTTTTGGTTCTGAATAAATATGAGTTTCCCACTAAGCCTCTCTAGACCACTAAAGCCTAAAGTGATGCATCCCTCTCTTAGCCGTTAGAGAAATTACTGGGTGTATTGCTTATTTGAAAATCTAACTCTTCAGTGCGTACATACCCTCTTTTCAATGGGATCTACAGCTCCTTGAGACCCCAGTAAATGCCTAAGTATTTGTTGGTATAATTTTGTTGTGTTGATTTATTGAATTTAAGGGATTTATTCATATACTTTGTTTACAGGGCTTTCATTACAATCCAGATAAGCTCATGTGTGTAGTAATTGCATAGAAATGTGGTAGGTATTCAGATTGTTGTTGCTTAATCATGCTATTTAATTTACAGAGCTTGGCTGCAGTAATTTTCTTGAGCGGATGATGTAGAGGAGAAGGCATTAGCTGAGAGCAGGAGACCTGGATTCCAGAGTGGGCAGTAACAGGCTGGGCCTGGTTTTACTAAGCAGGTACTGTACACGCTCCTTTTGCCTCCCTGAGAGCAAGGCTCTGAGCTACGTACCAGGGGCCTCTTTCTCAGTGGAGTTTCCTTAAAGGAATTGAACTTGTTTCCTGGGTTTGAGGTATATTCTTTTTTTTTCTTTCTTTCTTTTTTTGAGACAGAGTCTCACTCTGTTGCCTGGGCTAGAGTGCCATGGCGTCAGCCTAGCTCACAGCAACCTCAAACTCCTGGGCTCAAGCAATCCTCCTGCCTCAACCTCCTGAGTAGCTGGGACTACAGGCATATGCTATAATGCCCGGCTAATTTTTTCTGTGTGTGTGTATATATATATATACACACACACACACACATACACACACATATATTTAGTTTTCCAATTAATTTCTTTCTGTTTTTAGTAGAGACGGGGTCTCGTTCTTGCTCAGGCTGGTCTTGAACTACTGACCTTGAGGGATCCTCCCCCGCCTCAGCCTCCCAGAGTTCTAGGATTACAGGCGTGAGCCACCACGCCCAGCCAAGGTATATTCTTTTTCACTCTCCCTTTTCACACCAAATAGAGTTAGTTTTTCTTTTGTCCTTTGGAACATATTTTTCGATGGAGAAGACCATACTTTGCATTTTGGTGATGTTACCATTTAAGATGTTTTAATAGGCTGGGTGCAGTGGCTCACGCCTATAATCCAAGCACTCTGGGAGGCCAAAGTGGGAGGATCGCTTGCGCGTAGGAGTTGGAGACCAGCCTGAGCAAGAGCAAGACCCTGTCTCTACTAAAAATAGAAAAATTAGCTGGACATGGTGGTGCACAACTGTCGTCCCAGCTAGTCAGGAGGCTGAGGCAGGAGGATTGCTTGAGCTCAGGAGTTTGAGGTTGCTGTAAGCTAGGCTGATGCCATGACACTCTAACCCGGGTGACAGAGTGAGACTCTGTCTCAAAAAAAGACATTTTAATAATTAAAAGGCACAGTTGAACTGTGCAAATACAGTTCCCTCACTTTCAGCTACTCAGAGTATAGCCCTTGGGGAGGGGAAGGGAGGAGGGTCAATGAGATGGCACAGTCCTCCACAGGCCCCAAGCAACTGGACAGAAGGCATCTTAGTTTAAGTGGCAGCATAGCTAATATAATTTTACAGTAAGTCAAATAAAGTGGAGAGTAACATGTTCAGTGCCCACAGGCAAGAAACTGAACCAGTTGATGCCTTTTAGTCTAAGAACCAGGACTCTGTACAGAATGCCAAATTTCCAGGCTGCACTTTTCCTGCCTTGCATTTGTCTCCTGGTCTTATAGAGATGTCCTCCTGCCTGGGCTCTGGTCTATCATGGGCATGGACTCTAATCTCCAACCTTTCTTTGTCTTAGCAAACCACAATGGTTTAGACAAAGATTAGCAGTGGGAAAAGCATTTGAAGTGAAACGATTTAGCTGGGCTATTCATGTTTGGAGGCAGGAAATGCATTATTGCTTTTTGGAAAAGATAGATTCAAAGTTAAAAAGAAAAAAACAGAGGAAAACAAAATCAACACGGTTATGCATTTCAGAGATAAGCATTGTTAACTGCCTACCTATTTGTGAATATCCCTAAAAACATTTCTTTGTGCATATGTATTCATATGGATATAGTTTTCCATAAATGTGATCAAATGATACATTCAGTTTTGTAATCTGCCTTTTCTCTCAACCCCAGTCCATGGCTTTCTTTCTTTCTTTCTTTTTTTTTTTTTTTTTTGAGACAGAGTCTCGCTTTGTTGCCCAGGCTAGAGTGAGTGCCGTGGCATCAGCCTAGCTCACAGCAACCTCAAACTCTTGGGCTCAAGTGATCCTGCTGCCTCAGCCTCCCGAGTAGCTGGGACTACAGGCATGCACCACCATGCCTGGCTAATTTTTTCTATATATATTAGTTGGCCAATTAATTTCTTTCTATTTTTAGTAGAGACGGGGTCTCGCTCTTGCTCAGGCTGCTTTTCAACTCCTGACCTTGAGTGATCCTCCTGCCTCAGCCTCCCAGAGTGCTAGGATTACAGGCATGAGCCACTGTGCCTGGCCTATGGCTTTCTTTCTATAACAATAAATATAGATGTACAACCTTATCTTTATGACTTCGTGGAATTCCACTGTATTCCATCGTATGTAACTGGCCATCATCATTCATGAGCATTTAGGTGGCATTCAGTTTTTCCCTATTAGAAATTAAGTGGCAATTTTTAGTATATTTTGCCCAACTCACCTAACATCTATGAATATTAATATTCTTTTCAATTTTCTTTTAATCAATAGTGCAGATTTGTGAATGGAAAAACCTGTTAGCAAGAGTGGAAGTATTTTCACTTCCTAAGAAGTCCATTCTTTTTTCTATTCCATTCACAGCACTGCAACGTGCACATTCAGGGCATGTTAGGTAGGTAACCTAAGTCCCATTCTTCTCTTCTGTTTAGCCCTTTATACACAGAAGCTTCCCAAGGAAAAGGTGTGAGGAGGTTGGGGCTGAGTAGTACAGAGCCTTTCCTATGGCTGATTTTACTGTTCTTCCACCTGATTCCCTGTGTATTTGGTGCTCCTCCACCCCCGTTTTCCTCTGAGTGGCCCAGGTCCCCCAGAGTAGCTCCTGGCTGGATCCCCTTCCAGAGCAGGCCTTGTTCTCTCATGGATTTGTTCTCTGTAGCTCCTCAGAGCTTCCTGAGGGAAGGCATGAGGCTTACAGACACTACTCCCTTGTGTTTTTCCTTTCCTTGAGTGCTTGAGAGGTGCCCCATTTGGGTAATCAGGTACACTAGCTGGCACTGTGCTAGTGTACACACTAGAGAACTGTAACATTTTGATGTGTGATTATTCCAAATGTCACTTATCAAACACAAGATGTGATTTTAAGGCCTTTAGTCCCCAAGGGATGGTCAACTTTGAATTCTGTGCACCCATTAGGCAGTGATGCTATGGAACTGATCTCATTTTCAAACTGAAGACCCCAAATCCCTGGAACTGATGCTAAAAGATGTACAAGTAGAGCTGGTATAAAGGCAGAGATAGAGATTTTTACTTTTTTCTTTATATCACCATTGTTTTTCTTCGCATTTATTACACAGTGACCATTCAAGATTCATTAAAATTTATTTATTTATTTATTTTTGAGACAGAGTCTCACTCTGTTGCTCAGGCTAGAGTGAGTGTCATGGAGTCAGCCTGGCTCACAGCAACCTTAAACTCCTGGGCTCAAGCGATCCTCCTGCCTCAGCCTCCTGAGCAGCTGGGACTACAGGCATGTGCCACCATGCCTGGCTAATTTTTTATATATATATATAAGTTGGCCAATTAATTTCTTTGTATTTATAGTAGAAGACGGGAGCTCGCTCTTGCTCAGGCTGGTCTCGAACTCCTGACCTCGAGAAATCCGCCTGCCTCGGCCTCCCACAGTGCTAGGATTACAGGCGTGAGTCACTGCGCCTGGCCTAGCTTCATTAAAATTTAGCATCATGTATTTTGCCAAGGTAGGGTCCCCAGGAAACACAGAAAGATAATAATTAAGCCACAGAAGTTGTTTCCGTGAGGTTTGTAACAGTCATTTCTCAGACTGTTGAGTGGCTTGGGGTAAGACTTAGGGTATTCTATCACAGAGAAACCAGTGCAGTGTAATCAACTGTAACTTCACCTAATGGGGAAAACAAAAAATAGGGGTGTTGACAGGATCCACTGAAGCAATTTGGAGCTTGGAAAAAGGACAAGATGCTGAAGAGTTGTCAGGGCTGGATATAGATTATTGTGATGTACCTACACTGTCGGGAGCAATGGAAACTTATCCAATTACAGATCAGAGAATGCCCAAAAGTTCTCTAAGTTTGGAGTGTCAATAAAGAAACAAGGCTGGGCGTGGTGGCTCATGCCTCTATAATATTAGCACTCCGGGAGGCCAAGGCAGGAGGATATTGCTTGAGGTCAGGAGTTTGAGACCAGCCAGACCAAGAAGGAGTCTACAAAAACAGAAAAATTAGCTGGGCGTGCTGGTGTACACTTGTAGTCCCAAGCTACTTGGGAGGCTGAGGCAGGGCCACAGAGCGAGACCCTGTCTCAAAAAAAAAAGGAAAAAAACCTAAAAAGCCCCACAATTATTTGTATAAAATGATACAAACTGTCAAATATTTATCAAGAGAGTCAAATATGTTCCTTTTTGGTTAAAATGACTTCAAAATTCCAACTCTAATAATTCCTTTTATGTAAATAGACAGATGCATATAAAATTGCTCATCTCAGAATTGTTTTTATTATACTGAAAAAGAAACAAATGAAATGGCCATTAACTGGGGAATAGTTAAATAAATTATGGTACATCTAATAAATATTTTGCAGTCATCACAAGTAGTTTTTTTTTTTTTAAATATTAGCTGGCATGGGATTTACTTAGATAAAATCCGTGTGTGTTTGTGGGCTCTAGTATGAGGGACAGAGAAACAGCAGGGCTTGTGCTGGGCCCTGAAGGTTAAGTTGGATTATAAAGGAGCAGGGGTGGGAAGGAGGAGGCTGCTCAGGGGACAAGGAGGTCACAGGGGTAGGACAAGAGGCTCCATGGAAGACACTGAAGGAGCGGGAAGCACTTCTGATCGCTGGGGAGAAGGCAGACTCGAATGCCAGGCAGTGGGCTGGGTGTTTATTCTGGAAACAATGAGGAGCTACTGACAGATTTTAAGCAGGGGAATGGGACAGGACTGGAATCTACTTAGCTGCTCACAGGGTCCTCAGGGGCTATTTTACTGCTGAATTATAGCTGCTGTGCGTTTTCAGTTCCTTGGAAGTTACTAACCTGAAGTAGAGAGACAAGCAAGTTAACACAACTTGTTTTACTTATAACATACTGTCAGGTTTGGGTCGTGTTGGGAACAGGGTCTGAACTGAGGCCAGTGACCTAAGATCGAGGTATGTGAAGGTGCCTGGCGTGGTGGCCGACAAGTCCCTTCCCGTCCCCAGCCAGCTTGGACTAGATAGACTTCTCGCCTGTGTTTGGGAGGGTGTGAGGTGGCAGGAACCACCTTCCCATCCCATTTCTGGATAGTCACGAAGAGAGGCTCAGGAAGGAACTGATTTCCCAGGCCAGGTAGATGGTTAGCATATCATACACCAGGGTGTATCATGGAGTTTCCTGCTCCCAGGAGCCCTTGGCTGCAGTTCTGGGAAGACTGAAGGATTCCTGTGTCAAAGTCATCATCAGACAATTCTTTTAACTTCCACGGGGACTATTCTGCCTTTTGATGAGCAATTTCCTTTTTTTTTTTTTGAGACAGTCTCACTCCGTTGCCCGGGCTAGAGTACCATGGCGTTTGCTTAGCTTGCAGCAACCTCAAACTCCTGGGCTCAAGCAATCCTTCTGCCTCAGCCTCCTGAGTAGCTGGGACTACATGCATGCGCCACCATGCCTGGCTAATTTTTTCTATATATTTTGAAATGGCCAATTAATTTCTTTCTATTTTTTAGTAGCGACAGGGTCTTGCTCTTGCTCAGGCTGGTCTTGAACTCCTGACCTTGAGCAATCCTCCTGCTTCAGCCTCCCAGAGTGCTAGGATTACGGGTGTGAGCCACCGCGCCTGGTCGAGCAATTTCCTTTTGCTACCTAAATGTTACCTGGGCTCCAGAGCCTGCCTGTTGCATCCTTCCTGTCCATCCTAGAACTGTCTACGGGGAACCCAGTACATATGACTGTCCCCTAGTTCTCTGTCAGAGTCCCTGTTACCTGGAGGCCAATCAGTGAAAACTGTCAACACGAATACATAAAACTCTTACCAAAGAATATCAAATCCTGGCCAGGTAAGGATTAGGTTTGGCTGCATATAACTTGGGAATTCAAAATTATGGTGGTTTATACAACATGGTTTATTTGTCTCGTATAAAAGAAGCTTACAGGGACATTATCTCAGTTCATGGCTTCCATCTTCAAGGTCATCTGGTGTGCAAAAGTGGATGCTAGAATTCCAGCCATCGCGTTCATATTCCAAGAAGCAGAAAAGACAAAGCTGTTTTAGAGGGCTTTCCTGGAAGCTTCCACTCATGTCTCATGGACCAGACTTAGCCAGTGGCCAGCTGTCATCTTTGAGCTGGGCATGTTGCTGTTCCTCACAAAACAGTAGGCCTTGTAACTAAGGGAGAGAGGAGAACAGGCTTTGGGTAAGGAAGTAGCAGCCTTTCCCACTCTGACCTACGCTTGATCCTGCTAGATGCTGGACTTCCACTTATCCGAGTACATCCTTGTTCTCAGCGATCACATATACATATTCTGTTTCTATTCTTGGTGTGCATGGAAGGATAAAGAAGGTAGAGTTTGCGCTGTGTGAGGTGGCTCACGCCTGTAATCCTAGCACTCTGGGAGGCTGAGGCGGGAGGATCTCTTGAGGCCAGGAGTTCGCGTCCAGCCTGAGCAACATAGAGAGACACTGTCTCTACAAAAAATTGAAAAATTAGTTAGATGTGGTGTTGCATGCCTGTAATCCCACCTACTTGGGAGAATAAGGCAGGAGGGTTGTTTGAGCCTAGGAGTTTGACTTTTCAGTGAGCTATGATGGTGACATTGCACTCTAGCCTGGGCAACAGAAAGCCTGTCTCAAAAAAAAAAAAAAAAAAGGGTAGAATTTGACAAGAGAGATGTCAGGCTTCTTAAGGCCATTTAGTCTTGGGGACAGATGGTGGAATCTCAATGGTGAGGAAGATAAACCAGTTTACAAATGTCCTTTTCCAGATACCCAGCGACTATGGGTGTCCCCTGCTTTTTCATGTATTCCATAAACAAAAATCTTACTTTTTTAAATATGTGGCATAAATGCCATCTCCCCTACCCCCTATGCCAGCACTCTTCCCTGCTGAGCTGGAACATGACCTCAGAATCCTTCTTAACACAATGTCCCTGGTCCAGAAGACTTGGCACTACTGTTTAGATCAATTAGCCATCCTTATTTTCTTGTGGGAGTTTTCATTCTGAAAAGAGAATCTCTGGGTATAATTCTGTATTTCACGGGAATAAATCTCACATGGTGGAATTTTAGGTCTATCCACAGGCGGTAAATGCAGATATTTTAGGCAATAGGCTTGGCATTCTTTAGATTTCACCACTGAGTGGCTAGACATGTTCTAAACTTGTTCTTTTGTGACTGTTTACTGGACTGTGAGTTTCCCAAGGGTGGGACTGTATCTTATCTGCTTTTGTAGCCCCAAGGTGCCTGGTACTCCGTACACTCTCAAGAAACATGTTATCAATAAATGAATCACCTGCACTGGTCAAGGTCAAGTAGCTATCAAAGTAAATACTTGCCGTGTAGCAGGTTACACTGTGGACTGCTTACTACCGAGGAGTAAACAGAGACCTTCTTTGGAGAGGAGCTTGGTGACAGGAAGAGCATCGGTGGCATAACTGGTCTCAGTTGTTTCATGACTGCCCTAGAAATGTTTGAGTAACTGATACAGGAAACTGGCTACCGGGTGAAAAGGCAGCTATACCCTGAGTAGGTTATTTTTCTGAGAAGCTACACATTGTCCTTCTTCTGATCAAAGTTCCAGGGCCTGGGCTAACGAGGCTTAGTGTTTTGTGTGTTCCAGGAACTGATTCAGGAGTTGTGCAAATGATTGATTCCTATTTCACGACTGTGAGTGTGGCTGATGTAAGACTGGAATTATGCTCCACCTGATTGAATTACGGTAGCTTATTCTTGCTGATTTGTTTTCGTAAGTAGATCTTCAAATCATCTAAGTTCATACTAATATTGCTTATGCTTTAAATGTTGTGGTTCCCTAGTAAATTTTGTTAGGTTAAAAAAAAAAAAAGCCACTACTGTTAAAAAATGTGAAGAGCCCTGACTTAAGCTAGTTCACCCAAGGTCCATATTTACCTCTTTTTTTTTTGAGACAGAGTCTCCCTTTGTTGCCCAGGCTAGAGTGAGTGCCGTGGTGTCAGCCTAGTTCACAGCAACCTCAAACTCCTGGGCTCAAGCAATCCTCCTGCCTCAGCCTCCCGAGTAGCTGGGACTACAGGCATGCACCACCATGCCTGGCTAATTTTTTCTATATATATATTAGTTGGCCAATTAATTTCTTTCTATTTATAGTAGAGACAGGGTCTCACTCTTGCTCAGGCTGGTTTTGAACTCCTGACCTCGAGCAATCCATCCATCTCGGCCTCCTAGAGTGCTAGGATTACAAGCATATTTACCTCTTTACGATGACCAAATACTTGAATAGTGATTATGGAGAACAATGAGGGAAAATAATTCCTGAATGATTCTTTCTGCTAAAAGAGCAGGATGGGGCCTGGTGCAGTGGCTCATGCCTGTAATTCCAGCGCTTTGGGAGGCTAAGCCGGGAGGATCGCTTGAGGCCAGGAGGTTGAGTTGGGACCAGCTTGGGCAACACAGTGAGACCTGTTTCTGTGAAAAAATGTAGGAAAACAGAGTGAGACTCCAAGCAGGGTGGATATATATGAGTGGATCCAGGATGATGTGTTTTTTTTTTTTTTTATTTTGAGACACAGTCTTGCTTTGTTGCCCAGGCTAGAGTGAGTGCCGCGGCGTCAGCCTAGCTCACAGCAACCTCCAACTCCTGGGCTCAAGCAATCCTCCTGCCTCAGCCTCCTGAGTAGCTGGGACTACAGGCATGCGCCACCATGCCCGGCTAATTTTTTCTATATATATTCGTTGGCCAATTAATTTCTTTCTATTTATAGTAGAGACGGGGTCTTGCTCTTGCTCAGGCTGGTTTCGAACTTCTGACCTTGAGCTATCCGCCCGCCTCGGCCTCCCAGAGTGCTAGGATTACAGGCCGAGCCACCGTGCCTGGCCCAGGGTGATGTTTTTTAAGAAGGTTGAATGTTTTGGAGACAAGCCCTGGTTATAGTGCCCAGTGCTTACCTCTCCCCCTTCCAGACTCCCATTCTGGGCTAGATCCACACCTACTGGGGAACTGTCCCTGCGTTAGATTCCCAAGTGATATACGATGCTGGAGATACCGTCACCAGATGCACAAGTGCTGCCTGTCTTCTTACTCTGGGCAGGAGGGCTAAGCCCCACAGATATAACAAGGCTCCTTTACCCCTTTATCTCTCTTCTTAAAAGTCTAGAACTAGGTCTAAGCAGGCAGCTCCCAGCTTCCTTCAGAGAACAGAAAAGAGCAAAGGAGAGAAGCAGCACTAGAATCTTTTCCATTCACAAAGTCCTGAAGCCGGGGTGGATGCAGCTGAGAGGGAACCTCTTGGACTTTGGAATGAGAGCCAGGTTCAATCCTGTTAGGCCATGTCTCAGTATTTTGACCTTGGATAGGTTTTCTTAAGAGTTTAAGTGTCTTTATTTACAAAAAGGGGGATAACAGCATAGACTTGGATGTAAAAAATACCTAGCACAGTGCATGGCATCTAGGAGGTGTGCAACAGACAACGCCTTCTGTTGTCATCACTTTGGCATCACATTGCCTCTGCTCGGAGTTGGTTATTATTCTGTAATTTTTCCTAGGGTGTCACTGTGTGTCAGGTGGGGGTGTTTCTTCCTAGAGGATATGTGTGTGTGTGTGTGTGTGTGTGTGTGTGTGTATTGGGGGGAGGGGCTGGCACACAGGTAAATCACTGCAAGGCTTTAGCAACTCTCTTTCCCCTCCAGCCTTGTTGACCAAAAGCCACATTCCTGAATAAGTGCAAATGGGTGCATTCCTAAGAATACATGAGACTGTCACAGAAAGGGGGTGGGGATGGTGGTGACGGAGGGACAGAAAAATCCCTGCAGACCAGTGGCTATACCACCCTTTGGTAAGGGTGTGTGGCTACCTGGACCCCCCTAGTCATGTCTTCCCCCAGTTCCAGCTGCCCTTCCCCGTTAACACTGCCCAGTGACCTGCCTGGATGGGGAACGTGAGGCCAGCCACGTGGTCACCTAAGTGCCATTTGGTCTCTTTCTCTCTCCTCTGAAGCCCTTCAAACCATAACATGAATATAAATATTATAAATTCTATGATTAAATAAAAATTGCTTAACGTGCCTGAGTGCACATGCCATACACATATGGTTCAATGATTGGGCGCTTCCACTGGATACCGCAAATTACACAGCAGCAATCAGAACAGACAATAGCAGACCCCCCCCTCTCCCAGTGTTCAGCCATCTGACCCACACGCTAGAGCCCAGAAAATCTGGATGTACACCTTCACTGACTTGCAGGTATGCCCCGATCAAACCTTCCTGGGAAGCAAGAAGGTCAACACAGCCTTAATAAACAGCATTATTTTGTCTAGTAGCTTTCTACCCACTCTCTCTGAGGCTGCAATTGCCTAGAACTCCCCTTTTACATTTCCTCTCTCATCTGGTCAGCGCCATCCCTTTGCAGCCATTTAGTTTCTAGGGACACCTGCGCCTTATCCTAACAAATGGCACTAAGACAGTTCAGAGTCTGGAGCTTTCTTTACATGGACCAATAAACGTGTAAACATTACTGTGAGATAAAGGGACAGCACAGGTTAAAAAAAACGACTAGATGTAGAGAATCACACAAAATGTTTATAAAGCCTTTGACAAGATGCCCACACATCGCTGATGCTAGAAAAATACCAATGCCCTCACTCCTCTTTTTTTTTTTAGAACCTGGATCTGTCATTAATTAGCACTGAGACTTGGGCAAATCAAGGCATTTCATGTCTCTGGGCCTCAGTTCCCTCATCTATGAAATTAAGAGGGTTGTACCAGTTTTTATTTTTTACTGTTCAAAAAATATTTTCCCCCTGGAGCTTCTCCTCAGGACTCCTTCATAGACTGGAAAAAGGGTTAGGAAGGTTGTTTCTGCCACCTTGTATTTTACCCCAACAAAGGCAAGAAGCAGCAATCTTTCCAGTGGGGACCGTTGGTACTGGGGACACTGAGTGGGGACAGGAACCAACAAATGTTGGACGTCTCCCCTGCGCCAGGCACTTTCACACGAGGGGTGTCCGGAAAGTACCTAGCCATGTAGTAATAATATGAAAAAGTGATATTAACGATGGCTGGATACTTTCCGGACAGCCCTAATGTACCTCGATCTTAGTCCACCGGCCTCAGTTCAAATCCTGCTCCCAACACGACAAAACCCCGATATCCTTTTAAAAGTAAAACAAGGAGAGTTGATGCGTTCACTTACTTCTCTCCACCTCACATTCACCTCCAAGGATCTCAAAACACACTGCAGCTACTTCGACATTAAAATAGCCCTGGGTCCCCCCCCCACCACCAAGATTTATTTCAGGGCTTAAAACAAGGTCACCTCAAAATAGAAGAAAACTCCCAAGTTAAGGCCTGGCTTCTTTTAAAGGCTTAAAAATAAAAATGAAAACAGAAAAGCCAGCCCCGTCCCGGAGAGGCAGGCGCAGCCTCAGCGCACCGGGCCGCGTCCGTGTCCCCAGCCCGCGGCCCTCGCCCTCCGCGGGCCCGGCGCTAGGCCCCGTCCTCGGCCGCCCGGGAGGCGGAGGCGGAGGCGGAGGCGGCGAGACCGGGAGGGGAGGGCTGCGAGACGGCGGGCTCCCGGCGGCGTGCCCCGCGACCCCCGCCCGCGACAGGCGCGGCCCCCGGGAGCGACCCCACACTCGCGCGGGCCGCGCCGCCGGGGCCTCCGCTCGGCCGCCGATCTGCTTCCAGGGCAGAGGGAAGGGCGGCGACGGGGCGGGGCGGGGCGGGGGTTGCGGCGAGGGCGGGCGCCGACGGCGGGGGCGGGCGTGCGAGCATCCTCCGGCCGCGCCGCGCCTCGCCGGGCCCCGGGCCGCGCCCACGCCCGCCGCCGCTCGCCCTCTCCGCCGGCCGCCCGGCGCCCACACGCGTGTCCCCGGCTTGAACCGGAACCGCTTACAGAGAGCGCCGCCGCCGCCGGGGACCGGGCGCCGAGCGACCGGGAAGCGCGGGGGGAGGCGGCCTGCGCGGCGCCGCCCGCCATGGCCGCGGCGGGCTGAGGTAGGCGCGGCGGCCGCAGTCGCGCCGACCCGAGCGCTCGTCCGCCGCGGACAGGCCCGCCGCGCCGGGGCGGTCGCGCGCGGAGGCCGAGGGGGAGCCGGGGCCGCCGCCCGCTCGTCGCCGCCGCCGCCGCCGCCGCCCATGGCGAGGCCCCGCCGCCGCCGCCGCTGCTGACCCGGCGGCCGGCCGCGGCTTCCGCCCCATCCCGCGGCGGCGGGCGGGCGGGCCTCCCCTCCACGCCCCCGCCGCCCGCCCGCGGCCCGCGCCCGGGCACCGGGAGGAAGGCGAGAGCAGCCGGAGTCGGGGGGCCGCCGAAGATGGGGAACACTACCTCGTGCTGCGTGTCGTCCAGCCCCAAGCTCCGGAGGAATGCCCACTCCCGGCTGGAGTCCTACCGGCCCGACACGGACCTGAGCCGCGAGGACACGGGCTGCAACCTGCAGCACATCAGCGACCGGGAGAACATCGACGGTGAGCGCGGGCGGGGCCCCTCCCGCACCCCCACCCCGCACCCCCACCCCGCACCCCCACCCCGCACCCCCAGTCCCGCCCGCGACCCCGGGTCCAGCTGCTCGCGGCGCGGCCGGGCTGCTCCCGCCTTCTCAGCCGGTCTCCGTAACCGGCGCATAACGGGGTCTCCGCCCGCGTAACCCCGGCGCCCCGCAGCCTCCAAGCGGCCCCCTCGCTGGTACCCCGGAGTGAGCGGCCGCGGGAACTCTGCGGGCTGGGGCTCGAGCACCGCAGGCCCGGGGCAGGGGTGTGCGCTCCCGGGTCTCGGGGGTGACAGGAGCCGGCCGTGGGCGGGCGGGCGCGGCCCGGGAGCCCGGGGTTCCCAGGCACTGCCTGCGCGCCGCCAGCAGCCAAGTTATGCACGAGAAGGGTGAGAGCGTTTGTCCTTTAAAAAGCCAAGGGAATGGACGAACCCTGGCAGAACTGAGGAACGGATTCCCATTTTGGAATATCGGTGTCTACCTGGAGTTGGAGAACCGGGTTGGCCTGAGTCAGTTCCCTAGAACCTAACCAATGGACTACAGTTGGCTGTCCCCGACTCCCGTTCTCCTTAAAAATTAAAAAAAAAAAGGACTTTGGGGGTGGCTGTTGCAGGGTTAGCGTCAAATAGTTTCTGCTGAAAATGCTTTTAAAAGATTGTCAGACAGCTTTGGGTTAAGTCATTCAGACCCAGTTTTTTGCATGGGCCTGAATTACAGTCCTGTGAATTTCTCATTGATCTGGGTGACTTTGGGTTTGGATTAGAGTTCGTTTAAAATAAAAAGTTAAAGGACTGATTACTGCATCTAGTAATGTTTTATTTTATCGGTTTTGCAATACCTTTAATAGCCCTGTTTTATCAGTAAGCTATATGATCTAAAAGTAGCTACAGAGGGATATGTATCAGACTTAAAATACAGTTTATGTAATTTTCAACTTAAAAAGATTTGAAATTGGAAATACATTTTTGTGACAACTTGAATTTTCTTTTTTTAACCCGTACATCTTTTCACAGTCTAGCTGAACTAATCTGAAAAAATTTTTTGTGTGAATGAATTGACGAAACTCTTAATTCATCCTTGTCATCTTTAGGTTGGAGCATTCCCTCTAATGTGGAAAGCCACATTCAAACTCTGCTAAGGGAAAGAATTTTCTCATTGTTTAGCTCCTTTTAATTTCTTCTAAATAATTTCATCTTTTTAGGACAACGGCTTTATTAATTGAGTACCATATATAAAGAGACTAACAGAACATCTGGTTTCTATAGTAGGTGCTTAGTAAATTATGGTTTCATATGACGTTTCTAGCGCTGTTATTTTTGACTTCCTTTATCTTAACCTACACTTGATGTCTTTGAACTACAGCCATACTTTATTTTTAAATTTATGCATATAAATGCATCTAGAAGGATATGAAAGCCAGATCTGTCTTGATCACTGCCATAGGTCCAAACATCTGAAAGAAGTGTCTACCATATAATATTCAATAAGCATTGTGTTTTAAAGGGATGAATAAATAAATGAGTTTAGTATGGAACGCCACTGCCCAGTATTGTACAATGTTGAAAGGCAAAAACATTTGGAAGTAATTTCTCTTTTATGCTGTGCACTAATATCTGGTGGAGGCTGTATATGTTTTAAATGTTGGATCAAATAAAAAAGGAAAAATAAAAACAAAAAGATTCACATTTCTTAGAACCAGGCTACATACTATCATTATAGACTGTAGTAAGGAAACAGAGGTGGCAAGGATAGTAATTGTAACCAGCTTTTTGTCACTAAGGCGTAGAAGGATTTTGTCAGAATATAGTAGTTTTTGTTCCTTTGCTTGAAAGAAATCTAAGTTTCAGTAATGAAGTATTTTTGAGAGAACATTTGGAAGACTACCCCCTCTTATTTTGCAGATTGAGGGTAGTTTGAGAGAGTATAGGGCAGGTTAAGGGGATTTCTAGTCTAGCCTGTAGTGTCCTTTCACTCCAGAACCCAGTTCAGATGATGATGCCAGTTTAAACCCAGAAATACTAATTCACCATTTAAACAATGTTCTTTCTGTCTCCCAAATTCAATAAATAATACTTCTAGGATTTATCTAACCAGTGGTTCTCAACGTTGGACTCAGAACAGAAATCTAGGGCCGGTGTTGGTGTTAATGTGTATATTTAAAGCTCTCCAGGGTGATTCTAAGATGCAGCTAGGCTTGGGAATCGCTGGCTGGGTAAATCCTGATGTTCAGGGACGTTTTTGGTAGAAATTGATCCAGTATCAGAGACTGGGAGAAGAGAACAGATTTAAGTTAAATAGTGTGTATAAGGTCTGTCCAGAAAGTATCCAGCCATGCAATATGAAAAATGTGTTAAAGTGGCTTGATACTTTTGGACAGACCTCGTATATATCTATATCTATATATGTTTGAACTTCTGAGTTATAGTGATTGTCAGATTATTAGCAAACGTTTTAAGACTACAGCTTAAGAATTCTTGATTCTGGTATATATCAAAAGCTGAAATGCTCAAGTATCATGTTTCTTATAGCTTGAAAAATGTCCCAGGCAGCAAGTATTGAAAGGTTGAGAGAAGTTTCTGGGTCTTCTGTGATAGGTGAGCTGCTTTAAATTGCAGAGATATGATGTATGTATCCATGTTTTCCCCAGCCTACTCCCAAACACACAAAAGGATAATATTTGTCCTGTACAATTTCAGTGATAATTTTGCTGTCTGTGTATTTAGACTTCTATGATAGATACCTATTGGTAACTTAATGTGTCTTTGTACTCACTGTATCTTAGTATATACTCAGTATATAACCCAATCTTAGTATTAGGTTATTCTTATTTTTGAAATTTGTATGAGATTCATCTGCTCCCTAGGTATTATTTCTCTTAAAAATCATGCAGAGATTGAGAAAAAACAACAACACGTAACAATAACGACGGCAACAATTGCAACCCATATATGTTGCTTACTATGATCCAGATGCTGCTCGAAGTTCTTGGCTTCTATTCATTCATTTAGAACACATAATAGCCCTGTGGGTGATACTATCCTTACTTTAAGACAAAGAAATGAAGCATTGAGAAATGACTTGCCCAAAGTCACACGGCCAATAAACGGCAGATGGAAACTTTTCATCAATGCTCGACTGGCCGTCATACATTAACTAGTCTGGGTTGCCTTCTGGGACAGCGTGTCTGTTGTCATTGCAGTCATATCGATAGTTTCTCAGAGAAGCAGCTTCATCTGTCGGTAACAGTTATTCAGTCTAGACTTCCATGATTAGATTATTTCGGTGGGAGGAGAAAGGGAGGGATGGACTAAAGAGAATTTAAAATGTGATGAGAACTAATAAATCAGGATACTTGTAACAGCTGTACCATAGTGTCAGTTTGGGGTTTTGCTTCAAAATGATTGATGGTAACTTTATTCTTTACAGCTTACCTGTCATCCTTGACAGCTTGGTTTCTCTGGCATTCTATATCTTATCTGTTAGGAAAGCTTGGCTGTCTGTCTTCAGAATATATCCAGAATCTGACCACTCTCAAAACCTCCCCTGCTGCTCTTCCGAAGATCTAAGCAGCTGTCATCTCGGCCAGCCCACCTGGTCTCTCTGCTTTCACCCTTGCACGCTCCAGCCTGTTCTCAACACAGCAGCCCCGGCTGAGATCCTTTTAAAAACTTTAACACATCATTTGTCCGCTCAAAAACTGCAGCGACTCCTACTTGCACATTGAATAAAAGGCATTTCTTCTCAGTGGACTCCGGGGCCTCGGGTGATCTGCCTGCCCTCCTCAAGTCACAGACTCGCTTGCTCGTATCTGCCACGCTGGCCTCCTTCCCTGTTCTTCCTGGAACACGCCAGACACGGTCCCAACCCGGGGTCTTTGCTCTCTGTCCCTCTGCCTGAAATGTTCTCGGTGTATCTTTTTGGCTAACTTGCTCCGCGTCTGGTCTTAGTTCAGGTCTCACTTTTTCAGGGGGGCCTTCCCAGTCACCTCATTTACCATCTCTCCTGCTACCCACAAGCAGTCCTAGCATATAGTCTTTGTGCTGCTGTTTGTTTATTTCATATCACCTTATGATGCCCTGGATAAGTTTGTACACATGTAGAAATAACTCCTTCCACCTACTAGCATGTAAATTGCAACAGGACACTTTTGTTTTGTTCACTGAAGTAACCCAAGTGCCTAGAACAGTGCCTGATTCCTTGAAGACGCTCTCTAAATATTTGTTGAATTAATGTGTTGAGCGAAGCCAGCCATTTAAGGACATCTAAGTGAGAACATCGTCCTGCGTATTTACTGGGTGAGGGGAAGCAGGAGGGAAGGAGAGAACGACGAGGATTTGTCATAATGAAAGAAGATTGGCCATGAAACTTTGTGGCTTTGTTTGTATTTTAACCTGAGAAGTAGCAGATAGGGTGAAGTCCTGAAAAATGAAACTTAAGGATGGTTTTAAAGCATAACAATAACAACAACAAAAACCCCACTCAAACTGAAAGGAAGCCATGGCCAATGGAAATTGGTTTAACATTGTATTATGTTTAGTCCTTTTTCCTTTTCTCTTTCAGTGGATGACTTTAGCTGTAGCCTTACCTCCTTAAGGATCAAAATGAGGCTCAAACGCTTAATTAACCAAGAAGTAGTAGATGAACATATGCAGTGATGAACATAGCCACTCTTGTTGGTTTTCCTTTATTAAATGTGAAATGTCTTACAGGAGATGCAGTGAACAGTATTTGAATTCTCTATAGCCAGAGACAGTTACAGCCAAGTCTACAGCTTAGAGGTCATCGTAAGCACCAAAGGGACAACCAGAAAAAGTACACTCGCTGTTAAAAGGGTGGGGAGACACAGGAGCAATTTAAAGTCTAACTACCTCTCGTAGTGTGAGCTTACTTTGTAGCTCTGGGTTTCTTTGGGTATCTACCACCTATTTAACGTTATCTCTTTGGTGCTCTGGTCTTGAGTCTTAGTCCCACATTAACATTACCAGCTGTGATGGGCAAAACCATTCCTGTGGACTTTCTATCCAGGCTAAGATTTATTAGCCTGCAGGGTGTGCAAAGACACTCCAACCAAGCATGGACTGGCTTCTTATTAGTAAGCAATGTGGAGAGGTTCAGTTTAAAGATTTGCCAAGAGAGCCATTCTCCGCAGCACTGCCTGTGGCTCCATGACCTATTTCCATTTACTTTTCCTATTTTCCTTTGTCGTTTAAAATCAGGGAGTTGTTTGCCCCCACATCCCCATTTTGCAGGTGGGAAGACTGAATATCAGGGGGGTGCAGTCTCTTGCCCAGCTCATGCAGATCATGGACATGGTAGTAGAATTTACTGTGTTAACTTTGGCCCAAGAACTGTGCTAATTGCTTGGCCTGTATTATCTTTCTTTGTCTTCATCTCATTCTTCCCATTCTGCAGGCAGAGAAATTGAGCCTTAAAAGTTAAAGAAATCTGCTGAAGGTTCCACAGCTTGTTAGTGGCAGTTAGAATTCAGTCTTCTGTCACTTGCCTCCATGCCTCAACTGCCCTGTGACAGCTAATTAGGGAATGATCCATGTCTAGAATCCGAGCCTCCTGGTGCCTGGCTCAGCCCACTTTGTTTTATAAGAGATTCACAGCCATTGCCTACGTGCTTCTGCCTAGAAATACTTTGTGATTAGGATTTTTACTTTGCTGCCTGCTTTTTATGAAGAGTGAAGACTAAATAATTTTGTGGAATGGCAGATTTTCTCACCCTCTTCTACAAAGCTGATTGTCTTGCTTTTACATTTCTGGCTAGAGGAAACAAATGCAAAGATTAAATTGATTCCTAGCTAGGAAAGGGAAGAGAACCAAAAAGAAAAAAAAAAATACCAAGAAGCAGGGTGGTATATGAGTGGCTTTGAAATTTGGTTTTAATCACACAGGGTCGGAGATTTAGCTCCAAGTGTGTCATGTTGGACTTACTTTAAGGCAGCGGTGTCTGGTATTTTTTATAAGAGGGCTGTTGACAGTCTCATACTTGTCATACTTCAAAGTCTGAATCCTTTCACAATTCAACATGGAGGCAAGAAGGGTCAGTCTACCACAATGGCAGTTGACGTTAGGCCCTCTCAGTATTGTCTTCGGCTCTCAGTTGGAGGAAGTGAGAGAGAATGCACTTTCCCTGCAGCATTTCTCATCGTTGTGAATGTTGAGTGGTTTATTGCTTGGAGTCTTGGTCAGGAGACCATTTCTTCTCTACTCTGAGACCCAACGTTGTTCTCTCCTATCTTTCCTGAAGAACAGAAGCGAGGTCGCGAGGGAGGGTAAACTGAGAGAGGGCTCTTGGCAGGGGCCGTGTGGGGCGTGCTCTTGGGCAGAGAGCAGCAGCCTGCTAACCGGAGGACCTACGTTCCAGGTGCAGCTCTGCTTTTCCTGTGGGGCCTTGGCTCTGCTGAGCCTTACTCTCTTCTTCCGCTTAAAAAACATGCTTAAAAACACTGCCTTGACTTGCATGCTGAAGTACCTTTGTAAGGATCAAAATGAAGCCAAAATGCTTAATAAACCAAGAAGCACTAGATGAACGTAAGCCATTATGAACATGGCACTTGTAATGATTTTCTTGTGTTAAACGTGAAGAAGGGTGCTCCAAGATCTTCACGCAGCTGTGTCTGGACTCTGCAGCCAGAGAAGCTAGAGGCCCAAGAGGCTCATCCTAAGAAAGACATCAGCACAGGACGCAAGGCAGTCCCGAAGCAGAGCTGGAATTTTAGAGCAGGGTAGCGCAAGGTTATATAGAGCTGTCTGACCTTTAAGGGGGAAGCTTGCTGGCTGTAGAATTTGGAGTAGAAATACTACTTTTTTCTAGCATTCGTTGCTCTTCTAGGTTGCATCTTTCCAAAATCTCAATGTGATGCCGTGCAGGAGCAGTGGGATAAATATTTGAGAAAGCTTCCCTGACTCCCGGGGAAAGCGGAGCCCACCCAGGCAGTCTGCTGACTATGTCATGGGAGCCACATTCCTGGGCATGTCGCCTTGCACCCTTAGATGGAAGCTGAAGCCAGGGCTTTTTAAAAAAAATTCTTCAGGCCGGGCGCGGTGGCTCACGCCTGTAATCCTAGCACTCTGGGAGGCCGAGGCGGGCGGATTGCTCAAGGTCAGGAGTTCAAAACCAGCCTGAGCGAGACCCCGTCTCTACTATAAAAAAATAGAAAGAAATTAATTGGCCAACTAATATATATATATAAAAATTAGCCGGGCATGGTGGCGCATGCCTGTAGTCCCAGCTACTCGGGAGGCTGAGGCAGGAGGATTGCTTGAGCCCAGGAGTTGGAGGTTGCTGTGAGCTAGGCTGACGCCACGGCACTCACTCTAACCTGGGCAACAAAGCGAGACTCTGTCTCAAAAAAAAAAAAAAAATTCTTCAAAGGAAAGGGTTTTGAGGCATGTGTAAATGTACTTTATTATATTAAAATACTGCTTGCAATAAAGGAGAGTTGGTGGACTGAAAAAAAATAGGCTCAGGCAGCCCAAGCAGGTTATGGGGGCTGTTTGTGCCCATTTTTTAGGAAAGAGTCTTGACTGGCTAGAGCCACAGGTAAGGGAGCTCTGAAGATATCCAGCCCCTCTTTCCTCTCCCCTTAGCAGCTGCTTGGCTGCTTGGTAGCTGTTGCTATGTGTCTCTTCCTTTTCTTTTCTTTTTTTTTTTTCTGAGACGTGTCTCTTCCTTTTCTTTTTGTTTTTTTGAGACAAAGTCTCACTTCTGTTGCCCGGGCTAGAGTGCCGTGGCATCAGCCTAGCTCATAGCAACCTCAAGCTCCTGGGCTCGAGCAATCCTCCTGCCTCAGCATCCCAAGTAGCTGGGACTACAGGCACATGCCACCATGCCCGGCTAATATATATATATGTATGTGTGTGTGTGTGTGTGTGTGTGTGTATGTATATATATGTGTGTATGTATATATATGTGTATATATATATAAAACATATATTTTAGTTAGCCAGTTAATTTCTATTTATAGTAGAGACAGAGTTTCGCTCTTGATCAGGCTGGTCTCGAAATCCTGACCTTGAGCAGTCCACCCACCTTGGCCTCCCAGAGTGCTAGGATTACAGGCGTCTTCCTTTTCTTCTTCTAGGGGCTTTCTTTGCTGTCTGCTAGCCTGGAGAGAAGGGTGTGCCTAAGCTAAAACTGAGCATGTCAGTCTGGCGGCACACGGATCGGCAGATTCTCTAGACCATGAGATTTTACCTGGAAAGTCTGGTGACTCTGACAAGAGAGGTCATCTGAGGGGTTGATCAGCTCCAAACTGCTACCCTCTTAGCTGCTCTGTCACCTTGCCAAGAAGGTTGCTTTTTAAATACAGAAATGAAAAACCTTAAAGTCTTTTTTTCTCACCTTTGTTAGAGTATCAGCATTCTAAACGTTAGTTTTGAGTTTGTATAGAAACATTTTTTTGGTGGTTTTGTTTTCTAGTATGACTTAAAAATGGTCTGAAGGGTAGTTTCATAACAGAAGTTCTCAAATGTTTGGGCAGTGGTAAGATTTTTCTGGACTAAGTGTCTAGTCTCCTGTGGTTTCATTAAAAATTATTTCAACCTGCTGGGCATGGTGGCTTGAGCCTGTAGTCCTGGCCACTTGGGAAGCTGAGGCAGAAAGATTGCTTGAGCCTGGGAGTTTGAGTGCAGCCTGGGCAACATAGACCCTATTTTTTTTTTAAAAACACAAAACTTATTTAAACCCAGTTTCATTACTCTATAGACCCATTACCTAGGATGTGTAATTCCAATTCCTGGTTCATTATTTTGTGACCTTTATTTCCCTATTGGGGATGTAACACGGGACTTCATTTGGTGGATGCGAGTGGCTTGCTCCGCAGAGATGAACCCGCATCTGTACACATGTCAGCTGGCTCCTGGTACCGAGAGAAATACATCTGGGCACAATACAGAGAATTGTTAGCAACTACGATTATGTCCGTGCAAGTTTGCTTTGTGAGCCTTGCAGAAATCTTAGTTGGGTGCTGAAATGCAAGTCACTTCTATTTTGGACACCTCTGATTATAGACCTCTGATTATAGACCTCCTGACTCTGTGAGGCATGAGTAGGAAGTACTCTGCAGGGGGGTTTATATGTTTCAAAACTGTGAATGTATTGCTTAAAACATTTGAGACGCAAGCTTTTTTCTTTGGATGGACGCTTCTGCTTTTGGTGGGCAAAAAGGAAAAAGAGGCGTTATTAAAGGTATTTTGTTTATATAATATTTGATAAACTCCTTTTCTGACACTGCAGATTTAACACTAATGAAAGGAATTAGTGCATGGATGGGTAGAATAAGAGGTCTATTTTTTTCCTTCTCAAGAAAAGATTTTCCTCTAAATTCAGAATTCTATCGATCAATGATTGCACAATTTCAAGATTTTTAAATTGACTTTCAGGATCTTAATTGATTACTGCTATTCCAGTAAGTGTAATCATAGTTGTCCTTTAAATTATCTCTGGTTTTTATAGTAAGTTTTTAGATGTGGATCTAGAATTTGTAGAGTTGCTTAAAAGTCCAGGTTCAAAGGGCTCCCTGTTTGTGTACCCTGCCAGAATCTAGGGTTAAAAAGAAGCTATAGTGCTGTGTTTAATTCAGTTTCAAAAATTTCAAACTCACAAATTTATCAAGGATGACTTTTATTCACATTGATTGTTACTTTTGTCAGTTTATATGGATAAACTTATTTTTCCACAGCCTTTTTTTCCCCCTCAAGCTAAGTGTAAGTGATGGACCGTTACTTTAACGTGGAGTGCTTGTTGCTCCTGTGCTTGGGAAGTGTTGGTAAATGGCTGATGGAGCATTGGAGATTGCTTTCTGTCTTTTGAAAGCCAAAGTTGATGTTATTGAAGAGATACAAGTTGTTTATTCACTTCAGTGTTAGCGTATGTTTGACTCGCATGTTTCTGTAAGATAAATCTAATGTCTGATTTTCCATTTCTTCTATTTTGTGGTAGGAAGTCTGGAGGAAGCCTAGTAAAGCTGGTATTCCGAGAAGATGACTTTGGGTGTTAACCACGTGGGGATAAATCTCAGGGGTGGGAACTTTTTCTTGCTTGGCAAACCATTTGCTTCTGTGGAATATTGTTGGTTCTGGTAGGCCACATATGCTAGGCACCCTGCGTGCTGTGCAAGCACATTTGGCCGTTTGTGGAGTTCTCATCTGTTGGAAGCGGAGGGTACTACTTGGAAACTCATGTTAGGAAGCAGTTGCAGCTCTGGGTGTGGGAAGTGGAGGGTACAAACCAAGGGTGTGTGGAGGGCCATGATGGCAGCGTTGCTAGGGAGGGCTGAGTCGGGGCACCCCAACGCAAGATAGCAGGCATGGCCCCGAGACATCAGAAATAGGCAGCCAGGGGGGAGGGGGCAAGGGCAATATATGTAACCGTAACACTTGTACCCCCATAATACGCTAAAATAAAAAAAGAAAGAAAGAAAGAAAGAAATAGGCAGCCAGAAGTAGGTTGAGAGCTTTTTTTACTCCTCAGCGAGTCCCGGGCCTCTGCACCCATGAGAACGACCTGGCTGGACAGCCAGCCTGGCAGTGGTTTTCAGAGTCACGGCGATGGTCTGTTGGGGAGAGGCCTGTGGACCTCTGACCTGAAACCAGGAGACTCTGGATATCTGGGTGAAATTTTCTTCTCTCACTAAGCTAATGTTCTCAGAGGAACATTTGTTGAAGCCTGAGTTGGATTTTTTGAAAAATGGAACTTTTGTGTCCAGGGTATTTTATAAGACAGCATTGTGCCAGGGGAATGGTTGACCCTTGAGCAGCATGGGTTTGAACTTTGCCTGTCTAAGTACACACGGGTTTTTTTTTTAGCTAAACCAGACTGAACATACAGTGCTCTTGGCATGTGAAACCTGAGAATACAGAGAGGGTTGCCTTCTTGTGTGTGAGGGTTCCACAGCACTGACTGCAGGCTTGAGCATGGCAGGATTTTAGTATCTGCAGGGGTCCTGGAACCAATCTCCCCCCAGTACCAGGGAACGAGGGACAACTGTAGAAGGCAGGAATGAGGAGGATTTCGGGAAGGGGTGTTTGCCCAGGTGAAAATCAGAGAGGAGAAGACATTGTGTAGAAGGGTGAGCTTGGAGCGCAGCCGGCTGCCTCTGCCCTGTTCATGGACATGGGATGCCCTCGTCCTCGCCACCTGCTCTCCGGGGCCTCAGACTACATCTGTGTCTTCACTTTGGATGCGGAAGGTTGACGGTCAAGGCCTGGAATGAGTGCTTTCCCCTGCCATCTGTGTCTGACTTTACCATGGTTTGAAACATGGTATTAAACTACAGTATTGATGTCCACCAGAGAAGGACAGTCTCCAAGTCGGCTGTATACTTTTTAGTGTTCCGTTGCCCAAGCTAATTTTCATAAATGGGTTTCTGTCTTGATTAGTCATGTTCACATGTCAAGGTGTATTTGCTGAGTCTAGATTCTTGGTGTGAAATTCAGGGACACTTTCAATATAGCAGGAGCTTTTTAAGGAAGCTACAGCAGGGTTTTTCAGCCTCAATACCATTGACATTTTGGGTGAAATAATCTTTGTTGGAGTTGGTGGGGGGCTTTCTGTCCATTGTAGGATGTTCAGTGGCGTCCCACCTCTGCTCACTAGATGCCAGCAGCAGTAGCAGCACTGGCCCCCGAAGTCATGACAATAAAAAATGTCTCTGGACGTTGCCAAATGAAATTTCACACGAGGGGGCAACTTGTCTGCTGTACTTGAGAATCATTGAGCTATAGGCTCTAGGAGTCAAGGTGAAAGAAAGGGAAACTTAGTGACTTCCTAATAGTTTTTGCTCTCTTTGCATATGTCCCTTTGGGCATATAAGGCCTCAGGGGGGACTTCACAGACTCTAGGGTGCGTGGCTCCAGGGGCACCTTTAACTTCATCCTTTGATGTGAGTGATGATGCCCACCCCTGCCCCTCCAGCTTTGCAGAGGCCTGCATTGCTCATTTTAACTTGTCAGAATTAACATTATCGTGCTCACTTGGGCAGCACATAATACTAAAATTGGAACGATACAGAGAAGATTAGCATGGCCCCTGTGCAAGGATGGCATGAAAATAAAATAAAAAAAAGAACTAACATTGTGTTCTAAGTGGTAGTATGAACAGAGAAGACCTTACCACAGTTCTGACGTTGGACGGTGGGATAGATTTCTGTGTGTGCTTGGAAGTTGTATAGTCTCTTTAACTCAAATTCATAATTCACTTAACAATTTTTTCCCCTTCCACCTTTTTCTTTTTTTCCTTCCTTTTTGGTGTAGTTTATCATACTGAAAGGGTGGTACATTTTTCTTCTTCTAGCCAGCAGTTTTGTTTGTTATTTCAGGTTTAACATCTGCTAGTTCTCTGTGTGTGTGCTTCATATTTTATTAATACAGTGGACTTTCCTTTTGAGAGCCTGTTTATAAAGGAATGACAGTTAAGAATTTGTAAATCTCTCATCTGCCTACACTGCCTGACAGTCTGTAGCTTTAGCTTGATTTGAATGCTCAGTGCACTTTGTATTTTTGTGGACCATTTGAAATCTCATCAGCTGCAGCATGAAGACCTGGCCCCCTGAGGCAGGTGCTGAGCAGAAGGGATGTTTGCTTCAAGGGTCTGGTCGTCAGGGACATATTTTGTAGAAAACTTTTAGGAAGGAAAAAAACAAAAACCTTGTTGTGTTGCAGTGTTGCACACAGTTAGGGATGAGACCATTTAAATTATTAAAAGAGTGAGTTTCTTTACTGAAAAGCACCCTGTTGCTAGATTGAGGAAATGGCAGTGCGGGTTTCCCAAAATAGAAGTTTAAAAATTCAAGTCTTGATTTGCAGCTTGCCTAGGTGAAGGAAGCTCCAAAGAATGTGGTGACATAGTATTGCCGTTAATTAAACATTGCCTCTAAGAATATTTGAACCAAAAATGTCAGTGCTTTAGAAGTAAGCATGTTTATAAGTATACAGTTGGAAGTGATTCTTGAAGTTGAAGATGTTTTCCAAAAGCTTGAGGTTTGAAAGTGTTTAGTTAACTCCTCTTATGCCCGTATAGCACCTACCATTTGTCAGGAAAGTTATTATTAGAAAAGAACAGCTATTCATTAAGAAGGTGGTTTCCTTTGCTGCTGTTACAGAGCACAGAGGGAGACTGGGTTGCCCGGGCCATTGCCATGGGAATAAAGGGCCCTGCCAGAAAGACGGGAAGACCAAGTGACAGGCACTGTGACTGTTGGGGCTGTCAGCATGCGCAGAACCAATTAGGAGCATTATTTGGAGTTAAGAGAGCAAACTTCTCCTTGCTCATGTGATGCATCTGGAAGTGACACGGAGAATGAACTCTCTAGATCCAGTGAGGCCATGTGGAAGCCGCCAAACTTTGGTTACTCTCTCTGTATTCTTTATGTATTCTGAGGTCCCCGAAAGTGACTGTAAGTATTATTTTTGGAGTGAATGTGAAGTTTAAACAAGCCCACAAGCCTGATTCCACGACATATGAGGTCTCTCAGGGAAGGTCTAGCCTCACTGAGGTTAAATATGTTCTTTATTTCTTTCAGCTGTTTTTCAAATGCAGATGGTCTAGAAAGTCCATTTGTACAAAATGAAAATATGTCAAACCATATTTTATACTGCTTATATAGTGAGTGCTTAGCAGTTTCTGGGGATCAGGGGTATAATCCTGCAACGGGAAATTATGGTTATAGAATATTTTAAGAATATAAACCATTGGGACAAGATTAACAAAAGTATTTTTTATGAGGTACAGAGGACCTCTTTTGGTGAATGGGTAACTAGCTAATTATTAGGGTATTTTATGTGCATGCATGCACGTGTGTGTTTATATTTATTTATATATGATATTTGCGGTGAACTTGAAATCATATTCTCTTAATGAAGACCTTGGCCGCACCTCAGTGCCTTCAGCCGAGTAGTCTGTGGAGCCGTTTCTCATTGCACGGTCTCACGGTCCAGTCTGTCTGTTTTGCAGCGGGGGCAGGCACTGAGATCTAGGGTAGCCATGTTTGCTTCTGAGTGTGTGAGTGATTTATCAAGTTTTCAGGTATTGTTTAAGATGATTGGTATATGATGGTTTTTTTTTTTGAGACAGAGTCTCACTCTGTTGCCTGGGCTAGAGTGCCGTGGTGTCAGCCTAGCTCACAGCAGCCTCAAACTCCTGGGCTCAAGTGATCCTCCTGCCCCAGCCTCCTGAGTTTCTGGGACTACAGGTGTGCGCCACCCTGCCCGGCTAGTTTTTCTATTTTTAGTAGAGATGAGATCTGGCTCTTGCTCAGGCTGGTCTCGAACTCCTGAGCTCAAGTGATCCTCTAGCCTTGGCCTCCCAGAATGCTAGGATTACAGACATGAGCCACCGAGCCCAGCCCACTCAGTTTTAATGTGGAAAACAGAAAAGATGTCTTCAGAACTGTGAAAAGGATATGTTATTTTTGTGGAGCATGAGAAGCTAGCCTTCGAGGAATCATAGAATGTTCATACCGTCCAGGACCACAGAGATTTTCATTTCACAGATAAGAACTGAGCTGCTAAGAGGAGCTGCTCCTCTGCATCCCACAGCTAGTTCGTGGCAGCTCTCAGTCTGAGAGCATGTCTTCTGATATTGGGGTCAGAGCCTTGTATTGCAACACACTGTGCCTCTTTTAAACCAATTCTCATGGCAAGGTTGAATTTTTCCAAAAAGAAATTGACCCATCTTAACGTTATTTTTAAATGTGATGTTAACCTGAGTAAGAATTATGTCTTAGAGAATTGTATTAGTTATCAAGCTGTGCAACGAATTACCCCATTATTTACTAGCTTAAAACAACCACATTTATTATCTCCAAGTTTTTGTTGGTCAGGGCTCTGGGTACAGCTTAGCTAGGAGCCTCTGGCTCAGGGTGTCTCATGAGATCACAGTCAGGCTCTCAGCTGGAGCCGTCGTCATTACAAGGCTCAACTAGGGGACACTGCTTCCTAGCTCCCTCGCACAGCTATTGCAGGCATCAGGTGCTCGCTGAGTGTGGGCTGGAGACCTCAGTTCCTTGCCTCGTGGGCCTCTCCACCAGGCCTGTCTCAGCAAGGCAGCTGGCTTCCCCCAGATGAAATGATTGAGAGAGAGCAAGAGAGACCCCCAAAATGAAAGCCATTGTCAGTCTTTTTGTAACTTAAGCTCAGAAATGACATCCCATCACTGCCGTTTGTTAGAATCAAGTCACCGAAGTCCACTGCACTCACGGGGATGCTTATGCAAGAGTGAATACCAGCAGCTGTGTTGGGGGCCGTTTTAGAGGCTGCCTGTGACAAGCATTGATAGAGATTCTGTCGGTCATAAGCAAACTGAATTCAGCCAAATGGATGGGGAATGGGGGAGAGGAGAGTTATTGTATACGAGGATGTTTTTGTGGAGATCGAGGGTAAGGAAAATAGACTCACGGGGAATTGGAGTCTGTAGGAACCGAGGCAGCTGTCTCCTTCAGTATCTTAGTATTAAATTCTCTTTCCAGTTTCAGTCTCTTTCTCTGTGTCGCAAATTAATTTTTCTATAGATCTTTATAGAATAGTTTACTTTCTTTGTCTATACATGGTGGAAAGCGGCCGCCCCAACATCCTCGGTTCTAGGACTGCAAAAGACTGAGCAGAAACCCAGTGTTGCAGCAGAGAAGGGGATTAGTGAGAAGAGCACTTGCAAATCATTTTCTCAGATACATATTGTTAATGCGGTAGAGCTAAAATGAATTAATTTGGGTAAAACTAAAGTTAGGGCTAACTTAGCAAACATTTTTGAAAAGAGGAAGAAGGGCAAGGTTATTTATATTAAGAAATGTTTAAAAACACCTTTGAGACTTTTGATAACTTGAAAACTGGAAAACTTATTGGTCATTATTTCTCTTTTTCTCTCTTTCTTAAGTTGCCCCTTATAAATTACAGGTTTATCCACTTTTTAAAAAATGTTCTTATTCTGTGAATGTCTGTCAGCTTTCTCATCTTAGGTTATTAGGGTTTTTTTTAGCAGTTTATGTAACCTGAAATGAAATTAGCATTTCTATTCTAAAACTGCCCATTTAGTGATTTCATAGGGTTTTGCTTTTGGCTTTAATTGATTTCAGTAAATTGTAAAGATGCAGAAAAGGTTTTTATCGACATTTTTGCATGCTTGTTTATTTCCATAGCATTTTTAAATGACGCATACTCTGACTTTGCTGCAAGAAATTTTATATTCTAAAAATAGAAACCAAGAGCTTTTCCCGGAGGTATTTTCCATTTTGCTTTGTAGATAAGTCAGAAGATTAATCCTGCAAAACTTAAAGACAGTCCACCAATTGCATAGTTGCTAGTGTTGATTTTTGTTCTTGGAGTTGGATTTGGACAGTCCAGTAGTAGCAGCAATTAAAGCATACTAGTATGTGGTAGATACTTAAGCTTGTACATCTTAATCTCAAGATGTTGCATTGTTGGTTATAATCCAGGTTTGCAAGTTGAGAGTGGTGCAGTGGTCTCTGGGAGTCGCCATGTGGGAGCCAGATCTGTCACCAGCCCTTGTGGGCCCTGCATGGTGGTGTAGCGTGTGGGTGGAGGAAGCTGGGCAGGTGGTGGTGGGGAAGGAGGAGGTGGGGACGGGAAGAGTGCATCTGCAGATCCCAGCAAGCTTTGCTGGGTGGTGCTCCTTCGGCAATGTCTGCTCCCACTGCTTAACCTATTCACATATTACTAGAATGATGCTCCATTGTTGTACATTTAGGTTTGGCAGCAGTGCTGCTGTGTATGGTTAGAACCTGGTAGGGGAAAAAGACTGTGCGCTTTGCAGTTGCAGAGATCTCTGGGATGATGCAACAAGTTTCTTTAGCTTCTTAGTATGATGTTAATTGCTTCCTGCAATCCATTCTCTCTGATCTGTTCATTCTTATAATTCTGTCTCTCTCCTCTTAACAGATGTGAAGTGGATCATATCCCTGCCCTGCTCATCACCCCTGCTTGGCTTCTGTTGTGGTTAAAGTAAAGCACAAACTCCTCCCCGTAGTCCCCAGTCATCCGTGTTGTCCCCTGCCTGCTGCGTAAACCACCTTTCTCACAGTGGCTCCAGCCACAAGGGCCCCTCGGGTTTTCTCAGGCTACCAACTTTGTCCCTGTCTCAGGGTCTGTATGTACACGTTAGTCCTTCTCCCTGGAGATCGTTCCTGGGCGGGCAGTGTCACTTCCTCAAAGGTCTTTCCCTAAGAGCACAACCCTGAGGGGGTGCCCCATCCCCTCTCGGATGGTGGGGGCCCTTGCCCTTTACTGGAGCCACTTTACCTGTATTAGATAACATTTGCCTAAGTCTGAAATTATCTTTGTTTGCCTGTTTCTTGTGTGTTTCTCCTGTACCCCAGAACATAAAACCTACAAGTATGGGGACCGTGCCTGTCTTGCCTGTCACCTAGCGCAGTACTTAGTAGCACCTAGGATGTTCTCAGTAAATACCTGAATGAAAAGAAGTGCTGCATCTGTTTAACATCTAGCAGACATTTCCTTGCTCTGCTTGACCTTGGCATTTTTAAAAAGCACAGGTTTGTCATTTTGTAAAATATCCCTAAATTTGCGTTTGTCTGATGTCACCTCGATTGGATTCAGGTTATGCGTTTTTGAGGAGTACCACAGAAGCCATGTATCAGCTCAAGATGCACGTGTTGTTTGTTTATCCCAGCATTGGTGATGTTACCTCCATCACTGGGTGAGGCGTGGTGCCTTCCAGGTTTATTCAGTGTCATGTTGCTCTTTTTCACTTTGTCATTAATAAGTAACTTGTGGGAAGATTGAGGACGTGTAAATATCATCTTCCTTTTTTTTAAATAGCAAAATGTTGTTTATTTTGAGCATCTGGGTGCAGATGGGTAGAAGCCAAAAGGCCTCCATCCAATATCTTATTTCTTATCAAACTTTTTCCCTCACTGGTTTTTAGTATTCACTGATGATTTTTTAGCTCCTCTATTTTTAAGTAGGCATCTTGTTGTGAGGAAGAGCTCTCCCTTCTTACCACTTACATATTTACTGGTATGGGAGCATGGATTTTATTTCATTCAGTGAGTTATCATCTATTCTTATTTTTTGTTGCGCAAATCATCTGAAATTTGGCTGGTGGGGAGCCTCTTCAAACTGGTTCCTATTCAAGCTGTGTTCTTTTGATATGTCCTCATCATTCCTTGAGTGCTGCCTTAATTTCTGGCAGGATATTTGCTTTTTAGAATCATTTTTCTCTTAGTTTGGAAAAAGAGTACTTTTTTTTTTATCCCTTAAGAAATATGGATGTAATATTTTCCTTTACGGAACATCACAATGACATCCATAGTCAGTCACAATGCCTGAAAATGTGATCTTAAGCGAGTCTCATTTAGTTTTCTTAAACTCATGTGATTTTGCTTGTTGTTTCCATAAAATCAAAGAGCAGCAGCTTATCTGTTTATAGCTCAGGGACAAAACAGTCGTGTGAGATGGTCAACAATATTTATTGAGTGCTGCCAGTACATAAAGCATTCTACCTGGAGCTGGAAAGAATGACAAAGGAGTAGGAGAGAGCATGTCTCTGCTCTCAAGAGTGGGGGGCTCAGCAGAGGGAGAGGAAGCTGTACTGCATGTAAGAACAAATGAGGATGGCAACTAACAGTCTACTTAATTTTGGCAACTAACAGTCTACTTCATCCAGCTCCCAGGTAAAGATTACTCTTTTTTTTTGGAGAAGACAAGAGTGTTGCTATCACCCTGGGTAGAGTGCAGTGGCATCAGCCTAGCTCACAGCAACCTTGAACTCCTGGGTTCAAGTGATCCTCCTTCCTCAGCCTCTCAAGTAGCTGGGACTGAAGGCATGAGCCATTGCGCCTGGCCAACTTTACCATTCAGCTTGTAGCAGTAGTGAGTCTTGGAAACTTGGTGCCATTTGTGACTGCTTCTTGTGAAGCTCACACAGGAGCCAAGTCAAGGCCAAGGCCTGACCGATTCAACCTATAAGGATGCAGCAAGGCACTTTTAGATTTAGCTGGTTCATTACTGATAGAAATAGAGAAAAGAAGAATAAGGTAGAGATACTAGCATCCCACAATCCTTGTCCGATACATCAAGAAGGATGACCCTGAAACAAAGGGGGCTGATGACCATACGAGTCGTGGGATTCCCTGCTGCAGAGGAGCCAGAGGTGGGCTGCAGTTAATGGGCTTCTGTTCGCTCTTTGGGGCTGAGTAGAGGGGCCCCCAGAAAGCTGCATACGTCACCAGAATCCAGGAGGCCATGCAAACCTGTCAGAACAGCTACCAGGGAAGTAGAGGGCAAGTGGGAGATGACCTTCCAGCAGCTCCTTACTGTGTCAGCAGTGTGCCCACTCCCCACCCTCTTTTGTTCCAGAAGGATCGTAAGGTGTTTTTCCAAGACAGAACAGCCACGGTTCAAGCCTTGCCTGTGTGGCTCATTGACATAAATGCAAGGCTGTTCCCCTGCACGTCTTTGCATTTGCAGGATGACTGATGTCTCCACACAAAAATAGTCATATTGCCTCTGAGTGCCACTCACCCAGCTGTTCTGCCTCCCACTGCCCTGTCCTACCTGTTGACAGATGCTGTTGCATGAATCAGCTTGTTCTTGGGGCCTGTTTTCTGCCTACTCCCTACTCTATATCCAGCCTAAACACAAAGGTGGCATTTATTTGAGAATCCTAGGCCAGGCACTTCCTGTGTATATTCGGAGCTACTGGACTTCTACAGACATTGTCTCGCTATTTGTGAATGGCTGTGTTTTTGTTTATCTTAACAACAGATTGTGTGGTAATATAGGCAATGTCAAAGTTGCCATTTTAGCCATTTCTAAGTGGCATTAGATACATTAACTTTGTTGTGAAATGATCACCACCAGATAGCTTCAGAATTTTTTCATCTTCCCAAAGAGAAACTCTGCACTAAATTTAAACCATAATCCCCCATGTCCCCACCCCCCTACCCTGGCAACTACCATTCTGCTTTTTCTCTCTGATTTTGATTACTGTAGGTACCTCATTAAATGGACTCATACAGTATTTGTCTTTTTGTGATGGCTTACTTCACTTTGCATAATGTCCTTAAGTTTCATCCATGTTTTTGCGTGTATCAGAATTTGCTCCCTTTCTTAAGACTCATGTTTCATGGTGTGCATATACCACATTTGGTTTACCCACTCATCTGTTGATGAACTTTGGGTTGCTTCCACTGTTTGGCTATTGTAAATAATGTCGCTGTGAACAAGGGTATACAAACATTTTTTGGTCCCTGCTTTTTATTCTTTTGGGTGTATACTCAAAAGTGGAATTCCTGGAAGGACTGCTGTGTTTTGAAATCTTAATTTTTGGTGAATCTGTGTGGTCACTTAATGTTAAATGTGACGTGAACAAAATTGATCAAGATGCTGGAATACTATATCATACGTACTTTATGAGGCCAAAATGGATAATAGGAATTTAGAAATTAAATTTATTTTTATTTTTTTGAGACAGAGTCTCGCTTTGTTGCCCAGGCTAGAGTGAGTGCCGTGGCGTCAGCCTAGCTCACAACAACTTCAGTCTCCTGGGCCTCAGCCTCCCGAGTGGCTGGGACTACAGGCATGCGCCACCATGCCCGGCTAATTTTTTCTATATATATTAGTTGGCCAATTAATTTCTTTCTATTTATAGTAGAGACGGGGTCTTACTCTTGCTCAGGCTGGTTTCGAACTCCTGACCTCGAGCAATCTGCCTGCCTTGGCCTCCCAGAGTGCTAGGATTACAGGCATGAGCCACCGCGCCCGGCCTAAATTTTATTTTTTAATAAAAGACAATATTTATTGTTTCTTTCCTTGATTATAGAAGCAATATATTCATTGTAGAAAATTTAGAATAATACATAGAAAACACATATAATCCTGCAGACCTAATGCCTGTTTTTTAATATTTTACACTAGTATATTTATATTAATATAAATGTATGCAAGAATACCCTAATGGTATATCTGTATATGATTATACACAATGTATAGCTTAAAGAAAATTAAAAAATATATGTCCATGCATCAGAAATCAAACTTATGTGGTGGAAATTTCCCAAAATGCAGGTATTTATTTTTTATTCATTGATTTCATTTTCTCTCAGATATGTGTATTCATGTATATATGTACATGTACATTTCTTTCATTATTGGGGCCATGTTGTAAATATGACTTTATAATTTTATTTTTCTCTCATATAAAAGTAATACCTGTAAATCTGGTGACAAAGTACAGGATTTACTTGCATTGTGGTGGTGAACAGAGTCAGTTTTCTCAGAGCAGAAAGTCTGAGTCTCCTTGTTGGGAGGAGAGTCAGACAAGGCTTGGGCCTGTTGCAGCCTAATGGGTCTGTGCAGTGCAGGGCCCTGAATGCCAAGCAAGGGAGCACCAGGTGTTTGGGTAGTAAACTCCCCCCTGGTCAAAGTGGCCCCAGGAAGGTTGGTATGCTGGAGACCCAGGAACTAGACGGAGTGGGGAAAGATTTCAGCCAGCGAGGTCATCCGTGTTGGTTCTGAGTGCGGATTCTGCAGTAGGATTGTGAAGGGACTGTAGAGGCAACCTGGCTCTACTGCCTCCCCTGCCCCCACCCAGACATCTGAACATGCAAAAGGCTGCGTCAGTCGGAGCAAAAGCTTTTTAAAAGTCTTTGTGTTCCCTGCCTGCCTGGCACTGAGTAGGTATGAAATCATTGTTGAAAGAATGGGTGAAGCGGCAGAGAGAGGACGGATTCAGAGTTGACCCCAAGCCTTTGGAGGCAGGGCGGCTGGGTGAATGCAGTTTCAGTGGGTGGAAATGGAGAAGTGAGCAGAAAAGAATTGACTCCGAGGAGGGAGAGGGTAAGAATTTAGAAAAGAATTGACTCCGAGGAGGGAGAGGGTTTAGACAGGTTTATACAATCTTTCTCAATGTTAAGGGATAATTGGTGTTTCTAAAATTTATTTTAACATATTTCTGTTAAGAAGGTAATTTTCTCTTCTAATTCCAGTAATGCAAAAAGATCTGAATGTTCTGATCCTCAAATTGGTATCAGAGAGATGATAGAAGGATCTAGATTACTTGATGAGAATATGTGTTTACAGCAGCTCATGGTGGCGTGGGCTCCTGTGATCTTATTTTTCATATGAATTCTGGTCTTTTAGCCCTTTCACCCCTAATTCACCATCCATCTGAACAAGAAAAGAGGCAAGTAGGAGTGAAATTGAAGTGCTCAGGTTTATTGAAAGTTCCTTTTTGGGTACTCCTGTCTTTAAGATTTTCAAGGTAGCGTTGGTCTGTCTACATCAAGGCCAGTACAGAAACTGAACTGAATTTTACGAGCTTTGTCCCACATGTCATTAGATGTATCAGAGTGCTGCTTTCTGACCACTAGACATATGTTTTAATATTAGTTAAAAATAATCTTATATATTTAATTTAGAAATATTGTGTGGCAGAGGGCAGATATACCAGTAGGATGCTCTTTGAGTTCATGTTCATAGCAGTGTAAAATATTAAGAGATGACGTATTTCTAAAATATTTCTAAAGAGATTTGAAGTCTTCTGTGAAAATTGGCTTTAATAGGAAAATTACTTACATTAAGCATTGTACGTGTGTGAGTTGTATGTTTTCATATTTCAGTTTTTCCAGCTCTCCTTTTAGTATTTTTTCAGAAATTTGAGTGCTTTATAGATTAGCCAAGTAGCTCTTTCTTATAATTTTTACAACTTTAAAAACCATCTTCTTTTACAAATTGAGGTCCTTCACCAAAGCAAAGACTGTAGAAATCTGATTTGGGGAAAGGTTCTAAGTGAGAATCGAGCCTTTGTGAATATGTGGAAATTTTCTCTTGTGCATTCTCCTAGTGGTGGTTTAAGTCCAAGTCCATCCTATATATGCTTTTGAAACTAACCAGTTAGGATTTGTTTAACTATCAGTGGACTTAAATGTATTTTGCATCCTGTTGAACTTTGTACTTTAGGACTTTGGAAGGTGGAAAATTCCAAATGCAGGTGAAAGATTTCCATCACTGGGCTTTTGTACTTAACAATCAGTCCTATCTAAACTTACCTGGGAATGTTTATTGAGCTGGTGAGGTTTATGTAGTATAAATAAGATAGGTTATCTTTCCTGGAGGACATTTGAAATTGAGAGTAAGTAAGAGTAACATAAATTTGGTACTCAGCTAGAAAGGAAAATGTTTATACATATTTATGTTTAAGTTGTCCTCATGATATAAAGACTTGCTTTGTGTCTTTAAAAAAGAGTGATTGCCATTTTTACTCCAACCTTACTCTCTTAAAGTCAAACAAAACCTAGATTCATTTCTTCTATGCTTCTTTTTCCAAAATTAAAATGAGGAGAGATTTTTGTGCTTCCTACTACCCATTGAGAAAATGTTGAACATCAAAAATGAAAAACTGCAGAAGAATAAATAACCAAAGCTAAAATTCTCCCTTATTTGTATGTTAATGTCCAAATTACCTGCTACTAGATTACCTGTTGCAAATTGAGATGTTTTTTGGTTAACTTTGCTGAGTTTTGAGATTGTCACTTCTCTTTTACCTCTATTTCATTTTTATATGCTTAGAAATTGCCAACTAAGTATAATGTTAGATAAAAAGAAAATGATTAGATATAAAATCTTAGCTAATATATTATACCAATGTTAATTTCTTAGATTTGAAAATTGTACTACAGCTGTACTTCCTTTTTAGAGGAAGCAGGGTGAAGGGTGTACGAAACTCTCTAAATTATTTTTATAGTTCTTCTGTTGTCTGAAAATTATGTCAAAATAAGTTTAAAAGTGATTAGACTAATTCATCCGCTACAAAATTATTAGTGTACCACAAAACTAGAGAGAATTGATTTGTGTGTTGTAGGAATGGGCAGGGATTCTCTTCTGTTGGGGTGTTTGCGTTATTTCTTTGTTTGCATTAACCTGAAAAATTGGGAGTTGGTGCTTGTGAGGATACAGATGCTGTGTTAGGGTGTATTTAGTAAATGCAGACTCACTCTTTTTTCCTGTGTTATGTATCTCTGTGTGCTAAACACATGCACAGATCTCAATTTGCATATGTACACACACTACTTCTAAAGTGAGGTGACTGGCTTTCTAAAAATATCACAGAATTTCATTTTGGCTTGTTACACATTTGTTTTCTTGATGAGATGGTGGCAATCATTTGTCTTTTGAGAATAAATTAGATTCTTTTATTTTGGAAACAACAGCATGTGATTTGGGGCTTCATGTGTAAGTAGAGTGATCAAACTTTTAAATTCTGATTTGGATCTAAATTTAAGAAATGAGTTTGTGTGTGTGTGTGTGTGTGTGTCTATAAATGAACTGGCTCTGAATTCATTTACAAAGGATAGTACAGATCTTTGTGCAGTGGCAGTGCCATTGGACTAAGTGTAAGGTTTATGGATTTCAGCTTTCAAGGATAGCACACAGATGCATACTTCATTTATGTTTATTATAAATTATTAGTGCTACCTGTATTAACAGGAGATGAGTGAGGCCGAGGATTTTTATGATAGCAGTTGCTCTCCCTAGGCCCATGCTGTAGCTCATTTGGACACTAACTGGACACTTGGGCTGCATGCCATTATTTATTAGTTAACACCCTATTTTATCCTCTTCGAACCTACATTTTCCTTTTGTTCCAGAGCAGCACTGTCTAACAGAGCTTGCTGTGATGCTGGAAATGTTCCATATCTATGCAGTCCAGCATGGCAGTCACTAGCCACATGTGGCTGTTGAGCACTTGAAATATAGCTAGTATGACTGAGGAACTGACTCTTAATTTTTATTTAATTTAATTAATTAATTTATTTTGACACAGAGTCTCACTCTGTTGCCCTGGGTAGAGTGCCATGGCGTCAGCCTAGCAGCAACCTCAAACTCCTGGGCTCAAGTGATCCTCCTGCCTCAGCCTCCTGAGTAGGTGGTACTACAGGTGGGCACCACCACACCTGGCTAATTTTTTATATTTTTAGTAGAGACGGTTCTCACTATTGCTCACATATTTAGTTTTAAAGAATAAATTTAGATAGCCACATGTAGCTGTTGGCTCTCATATCAGACAGCAAAGATCTAGGGCTTCCATTGCTAGTTCCTTGAATGATCTACCTGGAATGCCAATTTGAGTGTGAAAGAAAGGTACAGGGCTGGATGAGATGGCTCACACCTGTAATCCTAGCACTCAGAGAGGCTGAGGCACGAGGGTCATTTGAGGTCAGGAGTTTGAGACCAGCCTGAGCCAGAGTGAGACACCCATCGCTCTTTTTTTTTTCACACACACTTTTCCATGTCACTGAACACTTCTCCTAGCTCATCATTTTTAATGACTGTGTAGTATTCTATTTTGTGGATGTACAATCATTTACTTATCTAAGCTCCTGTTTATCATTTTTCAGAGTTTTATATTACATAAAATTCCAAGAAGACTGATCATGCCACATACATTTTGGGGTTACATCTTTGCCTTGTTGCTTAGGAAACTCCTAGGAACAGAATTGCCAAGACAAAGGGTGGGTGTATATTTGGGGTTTTGTGGTGGTGATTTGTTTAATGCACACTCCCAGAGTGGCCCCCGTTGTGCCAGTTTACCCTCTAAATTGGAGTTTGTGACAGGCTGTTAATCGGAGTGAGAAACACTTTAGGGGTTGTGTGCTGACAACAGAGACATCTTTAAGGTAGCATTCGCACATTCATAAATCTTTTGTTGCTCTCTGTGCTCTGTTCAGGGCAAAAGTAAAGTAACCGGCCCTGAATGTGTTGTATTTCATACTTGGCTTTCTTGGGTCCACATGGGCTGGGAGGTGGGTGGTCTGAAAGGGGCCTCCAGGGGTAGGGTTTGCTCTTTTGGCAGGTCTTCCAGGAGTTCCCACCAGCGTTCTCTCTGCCTGCGGCTCTGCACTGTGCTGCCTGTTGTGCGGTTTAATAGAGAAACAGGTTCCTGGGACAGCAAGCCCAGGGCCCTCCTGCCCTCTCTTCACTGGCTGCAGAACAGGGGCTCTTACGTTCCTGCTTGGGCGTCAGCGCTGGGGCCCTTTCTGATAACGAAGGCCCTGTCCGAGCACCGTGGTGAGTTTTTCATGAGGCTGGGCTGATCTGCCGGGTGTCGCCAACTGTCTGTGGCCAGTGCTTCCAGGCTGCTATTGAGAATCGGTGCTTATTTCAAATTTGAGACAAAAGGAGGCTTCTTTCCTTTCACACTTTTGTTAGGATGCTGTCTTATCCTAGTTTTGAGAACAGTCTCAAGTTCAGAGGCTTCATGAAAGAAAGTGGCCTGCACTTTTTAAAAAGCAGTTTTAAAATTGTGGTAGGAACAGATCCGTAGTAAAAAGTTAATCTGGGGCAGTTCGTGGCTGGCTGCTGGCAAGGAAACAAAATCCCCAAGCTTTAGAATCGATGGTGAGAATGTGTTTTCTTTCAGCAAGCACTGGACGTATGCAAAATGTAAGGCCACGTGAAGACAGGAATGGAGAGTTTATGTGAGAAATAAGATATACAATGAAAAGTTACAAAACAGGAAATCTTCATGAATTGTGGAAGGGGCAAATGGGTGAATATTCCTTGAGCACCTGTCGAGTCCTGCCACCGTGCCATGCTCTTCGTCCCTTGCTGAGTTGAATGTGCTGGCAGAAGCATGTTGGGTAGCGTACTGGAGTGCTGCTGGCCACACGACCAAGGTCGGGAGGAGGAAGACCATGGGTGCAATTAGTGGGAGGGGCAGGACTCCAGCTGAGCCTGGGGTCTAAGTGGCATTTTGCTGAAAAGGAGAAGGGTGCACCTTCCAGGCGCAGAGAGGGTTACCAGCAAGGCTTGCCTTTGAGGTCTGTGGTGCCAAGTATGTCCTGTTGATTCGTATTCCAGCGTCCCTCGCGGTGTGCTGGTGCTGAGAGAGGCCGGGTAGACCGTGCAGGAATGAGTGGCACGCAGTGGTGCCCAGCAGCTGTTGCTTGAGTAAACTGAATTTGCAGCAGGTCTTTCAGAGAGTGATTAATTCGTGCAGAGGTGAAGAGAGAAGATCGGAGATATTGGCTGAGGCCATGTGGAAGGCTGGGGCATTTGAGCTTTATTCTTTTTTTTTTTTTTTTTTAAATTTTTTTAATTAACTTTTTTTTTTTTGAAATCACTACCTTTCAATGAGCTTTATTCTTTTTTTTTAAATTTCAGCATATTATGGGGGTACAAATTTTAAGGTTTCAAATAAGGCCCTTGCCCCCCCTCAATGAACTTTATTCTTGAAGCAGTGCGGAAGATGTCTCAGCAGGGCAGTGACGTGATGAAGTTGGAGTTTTAAGGTGACTCGTTGGGTATTAGTGAGTAGGCTGTGTTGGAGTGGAGATTAAAAGCAGAACACCAGAATTCCTGTTTGGAGACAGGAACACTCCCCAGTGTCACTGGCTTTACTTTCCCTTGGAAGTTACCACTGAGAGGCAGGAAAGAGCCTGGGGTCCAGGCTGGGTCTCTGCAGTCGGGCTGAAGGTTAGAATCCCTGTTCCACCTTGTGCCACCCAGGAGCACCTGGGCCTCTGAGCTTAACCTCCTTCTCTGTAAGATGGGACAAGAAAAATACCTACCGCATAGAATTGTTTTGGGAATAGATTGAAATCATAATGTAAAGTACTTGGTACAAAAGAAGTGCTCAATTAACATTATTATAGTTATTAATAATATTTCTAGGTAATGGTCATTTCTTCTGAGATAACACGGGCCCACATTGCATGGATTTCATAGAATAAACAAACATTTCAAGGTGTGGGACAGTTTCGACCTCTCTGGAATGCAGTTCCAAAAGAGGCTGGCTTCCCAGAGGTCACCTTTGCTGTAGAAGTCATGTCGCGAGAGCACATCTTCCCCTCCCTCTAGAGCAGTGTCCTTGGGAGCCAGGCAGGGTCGTCAGGGCACGCCAGTGTCAGCGTCTCTCTTCCTGGAGATCTCTGCAGGCCTGCAGTTTGAAGGTATTTTCCTCAGCCCGAAAAAGGAAGTGAAAGATTTCATTTACTAAAGCAAACTGTCATGGGACCCCTAATTTTGCCCATTCTCCTGAGTAACAAAGTACAGAAAATAGTCACATCCCACATGCTTTTAAAAACTTTGGTGTGCAGATGCTGGCTTGAAGCGCTTGGCTGATACTTAGGCGGAAGGCTGTTAGAAATGGGCTAAGATTCTAAGAATGATTTAGGTGCACATGCTAAGGAAACTCTTCAAAGTAAGAAAGGACAGAGTCTGGAAGTGACTGGGTCTTCCTGCCTGGAGGTCATTGCAATAAGGGTGAGAACTGCTTGCTTTTGCGGTCAGCTCTGTAGTGGAGAACACCTGCCCAGAAATCTGCAGACCTGGTGTAACGCGTACTTGGTCTTTAGCTGCTTGACCTTGGGTGAGTCTTGTATGTTTGCTGGGCTTCGGCTTCCATCCTTTTCTCTAGCGTTAATTTATAAGCTGTATCCCAGTCCGTTTCATTTACAGAGACTGCTGTGTGATTAAAATGGAATAATCACAATCTTTTCTGAATTTGCAAAAAAAAAAAAAAAAGCATTTTTTTTTGAGACAGAGTCTTGCCCTGTTGCCTAGGCGAGAGTGAGTGCCGTGGCATCAGCCTAGCTCACAGCAACCTCAAACTTCTGGGCTCAAGCGATCCTCCTGCCTCAGCCTCCTGAGTAGCTGGGACTACAGGCATGCGCCACCATGCCCGGCTAATTTTTTGTATATATATTTTTAGTTGGTCAATTAATTTCTTTCTATTTATAGTAGAGATGGGGTCTCGCTCTTGCTCAGGCTGGTTTCAAACTCCTGACCTCAAGCTATCTGCCTCCCTCGGCCTCCCAGAGTGCTAGGATTACAGGCTTGAGCTACTGTGCCCGACCTGATAGGCTTTTCTTTTTTTTGTTTTTCTTCCATAAAATTGTCTTAAACTTTTTGGCTACTCTTTATCTGCTGCCAAGCTGGTTTATATGTTCTTGTCATTTTCACGGACGTGACAGATGACAAATGGTGGCCCTGTTCAGACATCACAGGCACATGTCTGCTAGTGAAATTACTCTCAGGTTTTCGGTGGAGACTCTGCATCCACATTTCGTGGTGTTTTCAGAGTGCTCCAGAGACTCTGTGATGTAAACTCACAGGGTGGTGGCACCCAGATGACTCCCGAAGTTCAGGGCAGGCCGCTGCAGGCCAGGCGGTGTGCACAGGCGTGCTCTTCCAATTTGGGAATGAAGTAGAAAGTTTTGGATGGAAAGAGTCATAAAATCATAGAGTTTAGATCCTCAGAGGGGCCTCAGAGGTTGTCCTCCTTGGCTGGTCTTAACCAGGGCGCCGCGTTACCTAGGGTCCTGACGCTGGGCGGGTGTGGGGACGGTGGCCTGGGCTGAGTCAGCAGGTCTCTGAACTTCCACTGCTCAATTCTGAGATCTTATCATGATTGATCCTGAGAAATTGCTCAGGTTTTCCACTTTTCTGGTTTATGGGAATGAGCAGCAGTAACCTATTACCTTGAGGACCCTACTGCTGAACCGACATCATGGAAACCTACCCAGCTTGCTCTGTGGAAGTCCAGGCCAAACATACAAAAAGCCCAGTCTGGACTGAAAAATATGCAGGCCGAAATGGTCTTGCATTGTATTGTAGACAGGATTAGCCGAGAGTGTGTGAGGTGCTGGTGACTGTGTTAGACGGAGGGACAGAGCAGGACAACGAGCCTCGAGGTCCCACCTGTGACCTTGGACTGTATTTCCTCTCGCCAGAGGCATCCGCCAAACTGGTAAGGACGTGAACATTATTTGGTTCCAGGGATAGATGTGTTGTTATCACATTTGCAGAGCCAAGGATAAAAGGCTCTACGTGGCTTAGGGAAATTGTGGTCTCTGGCAAGACATAAACAGGACTGTTTCTAATCCCTGAAAACTTGGATTCTTGTTTTCAAAAGACACAGAAGAAATTCCAATCAACTTTTTATGGGAAAGAATCATGAAAATATAAATTAAGAGAATAAGTTCTCAGCTTAATATACCATTTTTGAGAAAACTGGTCCATTGGGGCTTATTTAAGTTTATCTTGCCTGGGATTTTCATAGGATTTTTATTAGTGTGCTGAACCAACAAAGTAAGTGAGCTAAAGGTACTTGAAAATTTGCAATTGAAATGTGTTTCTGAGATTAAGCCTACTAATATGCTGCTTGATGTTTCTCATTCTGCACAGTATCTATTTATATGTGAGAATTGGACCTCACAAATATTGATTTATAATCAGTATTTTTTATGAGACTAGAGGTGACTAAATATCTCAATAAAGTACATTCGAATGCAACTTTTGTAACTCTAAACTTTGCAGACCACTTTTAAAAACCTTTAAGAGTGTGATCTTACCTTACCTGTAAGTGTGATCACTTTCCTGTATCAGAGTTACCTGGGTGGCTCTTTGAATTTGCAGGATACTACTGAAGAATATGCATTTTTAGTAAGCCCTAACCTATGAGAATCACTGACTGCCTTAGTTCATACAGACATCACAACCACCACAGGGTTCACTTGTGTGAGGGGATATGTTCAGGAAGGTAAGAAAATTCTGTTAAATCTACTCATGTGTCCCTTACCCCATCCTTTTGATGTTTTTGTGTACATGCTCTGCGCCTGGAAACAAGCTAGGTGTGAAGCCTAAATTGAGCATTGTTGTTATCAAGTTAGCTAATTGTAGACCCTGGATGATCGTGATTAGGAATCTTCTCTGGCTGTTTTATTGCATACGGTTATTCCAGAGACTTGGCTGGGTAATGTGTTTCCCCTATTACTGCTTTTCTTCCTTTGGCCAATGATCTGATCTTGGAGAGAACTCTTAAACCATGTTCCATGTTGATTGCCTTTTAGGCTGATTGTTGTACTTGCTGTTCTATGATATATATATATATATATATATATATATGATATATTTTTTTTAAAGGCTGATTTCTTTCCATGTCTTCCCCCCTTAACCTGTGTGTCCCTTCAAAGCAGGGACTGTACATGTGTCATGTTGCCAATACCACTGCCCAGCCTGGTGCTGGCCACTGGAGGAATGTGGTATCTGTGCAGTGACTGATGGACTGATGAGAAGTGACCTGGACATTATAGCAGATGATGCTTCTTTGTTCTTTAAACTCCGATTCTCATAAATTCTCCCTTTGCTTTCTATTTCCATTGTTGCCACACTACTTCCTGCCTTTATTTCCTAGGCCTGGGCTCAGTGGTCGTTGTTGCCTTAGCATCTTCGCTTTTAGACTCACTTTTCACAATCCTGCCAGGCCGATCTTCTGCTGGGAGCGGTCACTCTCCTGTGAACAATCACTTCCTTCTCAGTGACCTTTGCTGACCCTCCTTGCCACGTGAGGCCCTCCATGATCTCACCTCCACTTGCCTTTCTAAATGCCTCATCCTGACCTTTCCAAACCAAGTCTGTGTCCGAGGCAGCCACAGAAGTCAAGGGAGGAAAGAACTTCAAGACGCAGAGGATAATCAACAATCCTGAGTGTTTAGGCAAGTTCATGACAGATGAGTACATTTCATTGCATTTGATGAGTTCGTTATTGATGGCAGTTTGGTGTGTTTCTGAAAGATTTCCATGGGGCAGAAGTTGAATTGCTGACATTGAAGGTAACAAAGAGATTTGAATGTGAAAGTAGGTACAGTGTTTTATATTTATTTCTCCCCCAAATGGCAGGTGCATATGTGCTTTGAAGGCTCAGAAGATGGACCCAGGATGGAGGGAAAGATTCACAAGGATTAAAGAAGTCGGTCTGGAGGAGGAGGGAAAGGACCGGGTCCTCTAGGGGTTCCCTTAACCCCACGGTGAAGAAAGGGAGAGGAGAGAAGGCAGGAGGGAGCTGAATTCGGGTGGCTTTGTTGTTTTCTGTCAGCTAGGAGAGGAATTTCACACATTACCAGTGTGCACTGGGGTAGCTCGAATTGATTTCTCTACAAAGATTAATCTTTCAAAAGTCCGTCTTGTGTTACCTTATTCCTGTGCTCACAAACCTTAGACGATGCACTGAGTCTCCGATGTCACCCCAAAGCCTTCCATGGCATTCAAAGGTCAGAAGCATGGTTCCAGCCACCTCTTAGGCATTTCTCCCACTGCCTGCCTTTGCAGACTCTCCATTCTATTTGTCATTCTCTGAATGTTCCCTGGCCTGTTTTGCTGACAACGTGCCTTTGCTCACTGTGGCTCCTACTTTTGCTGGGAATTGCCCTTCCTGCTCCGCCTTCCTCCTTTGTATCCCATTGTGTATTAGTTAGCTCTCATCTCATGGAGAATTGAACACAGTGCTTAAAACTGTGGTTATTTTTATTCATTCTCTTATTTCCTCGGTTGTAAACTGAAAGGATTTGAAAATCTGGGAATAATTTTAAATGTAATAAAAAAGAAAACTTACATAAAGTGTCACAAGATGAGCTTGTGAGTGGAGCTGACTTGAGTATGAATCCTGGCCTGCTGCCTCCTGAGTGTGGTTTTGGGTGGTTACGTCTCGTCACTTTATTCACTTCATTAATTCACAGAGTGGGGATAATGAAACCTTAGAATGAAACCTGTCTCATAGAATGTTGGGAGATTAAATGAGACAGGGCATGTACAGCATTTGGCCTAGGCCTAGCACATAGTAGGTGCTCAATAAACCTCACCACAGCTGTCAGTAATGAATTCCTTGCTTCCCCACAGTGTTTGGTTGGACATCTGGGTGGAGACGAAAGGTAGAGGAGAGTGAATTAGTGTGCTTCTCCTTCTCTTCCAATTGGGAGAAGGAGGCATATTGGGCAAGGATGGTATATTCTACTTTGTATTTCCACTCCAGTGTCTGACACTGGGTGTGTACATAGTAAAGAGGAACTGCATGCCTCTTTATGACTGTGCAGATGACCCTTGAACAGTGTGGTTTGAACTGCATGGGTCCACTTATATGCAGATTTTCTTCTGCCTCTGTCACCCGAGACAGCAAGACCCATCCCTCCTCTTCTTCCTCTGCTTCCTCAGCCTACTCAGCATGAAGACGATGAGAATGAAAACCTTTATGATGATCCACTTCTACTTAATGAGTAGTAAAAATATTTTCTTCCTAATAACATTTTATTTTCTCTAGCTTACTTTAATATAAAAATACAACAGTATATAATACATATAACATAAAACTGTGCTGCTGTTTTTGTTATTGTAAGGCTATTACCTTCCCAACAGTAGGTTATTACTAGTTAAGTTTTTGGAAAGTCAGAAGTCATACATGGATTTTGAACTGCACAAGGGGTTGGAATCCCTAACCCCTGTTAGGGTCAATTGTATTAACTTGTTTTCTAAAGTCCCCTATGCAGATAACTTTTATTTTCATTCATTTGCATAGAATGAAGTATTTATTCTGGGAAAGTACTATACATGAGATTGATAGTGTCATTTTGTACAGTTTTTTAAAATTGGCAGATAGTTGGAGATAGCATATAATTAGATGTTTATAACATTTATAGCAAGAGGCATAGCTTATAAAATTAATCTCCCTTGCCCAGGTGCGGTGTCTCAGGCCTATAAGCCTAGCCTTTTGGGAGGCTGAGGTGGGAGGATAGTTGAGGCTATAGCCTCCCGGGCAACATAGCAAGATCTCATCTCTAAAAAATAAAAATAGAAAAAAATAGCTGCATGTGGTGGTGTGCGCTTGCAGTCTCAGCTACTCTGGAAGCTGCTTGAACCCAGGAGTTTGAGGCTGCATTGAGTTATGATTGCACCACTGCACTCCAGCCTGAGCAACAGAGTGAAACCTGTCTCTAAAAAAAATTATAAATTAAAATTAGTTTCTCCAATTAAAGTCCCTCTGCTTTGTGTTTTGCCCACAGAAGTCTGGGCATATTGAATGATGTATTTTTTGGCCCTTTACTTTTCAGAGCGAATGGTGAGACCTGGAAGTTCTAGTAGGGCAGTTGTGTAAAGTATACATATTATATGAAACCAGAGATGGAATGTAACCGTGGAGTTGATTTTTCTCTTATTAATTTTTAATGCATTTGACATTGTTCCGGGGTAGCTGATCCTTCCAGTTTCTCAGCAAGAACACAGATGTCTTCTAACAGAAAACAGGAAAAGAACCTTGCTCTAGGAGAACGTGACAAACCAGTGGAAATGTTCTAACAGAATGTCCTGTTGCTCTTCACAGCCAGGCACAGGGGTTTTGTCTCTCACCCATCTTTGTGATAAATGAGTGCATATAAATTTTTAGTGCTGTAAAATAAGTCCTATGTGGTAGAGAAGAGTGATATGGTACTTTCAACCAAGAGATTGTGTTGCGATGTTTTGCAGTTGCAAGTGAGTGCTGTTTCCTGATTGAGCCAGTTGAAAGTATTCTCTTGGATGGTGGTGCCACTGCGCTCTTTGCAGACTATTTCTTGGTTTGCCAGGTGTTCATTCTGGATCAATTTTATTCATGGAGCACTAGAGGTCCTAATATATGTGTCTCTGAAAAATAGGTAAATATGCCAAAGATAGTGCCAAAAAAGGGGGAAAAGTGAAGTCTTCCATTCATGGAAGAGTCTTTGGGTTCTTAAAACAAGGATGCTGAAGAGACAAAAGCAAATTGTCAACACTCGCTATGCAGTGGTACTTAGCAGGTGCTCTGATGCTGGTCCAGGGACTGGAAAAAGTTTTCAAGCATCAGAGTTCAGACTATCAGAAAGGTCGTTGAAAAGCGCAAGGGGCAGAGCGTGGCTAGGTCAGTGCCTCTGTCTTATAAATTGGAGTGGGGGTGGGTGAGGGGAGGGTGGGATTTTTTAAAGTATATTTTTTTATTTTAAAGGGAAGGATTTAAACTATCGGTTTTCTATCGATGCCATAACCGCTTACCATAAAGTTCCTGGCTTGAAACAACACGCCTTTATTATTTTACAGTACGGTGGGTGGGAGGCCTGACGCGGGACTGGGGACAGAGGTCCAGCTGTCCGTGGGCTGTGTTCCCAGCTGCAGGCTAGGGGGAGAGCATGTTTCCCTGCCTTTTCCTGCCCACACTCCTTGGCTCCTGGCGCCTCCCTCTGTCTTTACAGCCAGGTGTGGGTTGAGATGTTCTCACTTTTTGTCACTCTGACATCCTCTTCTGCTTCCCTCTTCCACTTTTAAGGACCCCTGTGATCACATTGGGCCCACCTGGAAAATCTGGGATCATCTTTCTGTTTTACAGTCAGCCGATTACCAACTTTAATTCCATCTGCAACCTTCATTCCCGGTTGTCACGCCCGGTAACATAGTCACAGGTCATGGGGATTAATTAGGACGTGGATGTTTTTGGGGCTCACTGGGCTACCTATGGCACAAAGCATACAGTTTATTTATACTTTCTATTTTTATTTCAGTTACAATTTGTATAAGGAAAACTTGCTTTTTTTCGTTGAGTTACTGTAAAAGCACATTCTTAATTCTGCGTTGTTCTTCTGAGTGCTCTGTTTTTGGTGTTGTCGCTGTGCTGTAACCTTATTTGGATTTCACAGGGTAGTGAACAAATGTGATAAAGACTGCAAACCTCATGTATAGAGTCTGCCCTTGGGATGCTGGAGCAGCACCAAAACCTGCAGGTAGAGGAGAAAACTTGTTTATGGGTGAAGCAGGTTCTGGGCATCAGGAAGGGATGGGCATCGTGGCAGGGATGAGGAGAGGGGCCTGGCAGGGGCAGGAAGTGAAGGGCTCTGTCTGCGGGGGTGTCTGGGGCATGGAGTCGTCTATGGAAAGCCGAGAAGCACAGCAGAGGCGACACGAAGGATGAAGTAAGGGAAGGTGAGAGAATGGAGTGGTGGGGCAGTCATGGCATAGAGTCTCAGGCTCCAGGGGCAGAGAAGACACCGAAGGAGAACTGCTCACACATGTGGCGGGCTGGGTCCAGGACAGCCACTGCCTCTGCACCATGTCGCAGAAGCTCTAGGGGTGGCTTCTGAGCCTCTCTCTGAGCCCGAGCTCCTGCGGTACATCCTGTCTTTTCTCTCATCATCCCCTCAGTCTCGCTTTCAGATTTTTTGGTCTCAGGGCTCCAAAACATTTTAAACATTTTAAACATTTTATAGTGTTAGAAATTATTGAAGCCCTCAGACATGGCTGGGGGGATGTAAAATGGGACAGCTGGTAAGGAAGACAGTTTGGCAGTTCCTCAAAAAGTTAGATATGGAGTCACCACATGACCTAGCACATCCACTGGTAGGTATGTGCTGAAGAGAATTGAAAGCATATGCTCATACAAAAACGTGTATACAAATGTTCAGAGCAGAATTAGTCATGATAGCCAATAGGTGGTGACAAAAATGTCCATGGATGAATGGATAAACAAAACGTAGTATATCTGTAGGATGGAATGCAGGTTGAGCATCCTAATCTGAAAATCCCAAACCTAAAATGCCCTAAAATCCAAAACTTTTTCAGCACTGACATGATGCTCAGTGGAAATGCTCATTTGAGCATTTGCATTTCAGGATTTTGGATTTTTTTGGGTTAGGGATGCTCAGCCAGTAAGTATAATGCAAATATTCCCAAATCTGAAAATATCTCAAATCCAAAACATTTCTGGTCCTAAGCATTTTGGATAAGTCAAGCTGTAAGGTCTAGTTATTAAAAATAGGGGGAGGTACTGATACCTGATACAATATGGACAAACCTTCAAAACATGCTAAGTGAAAGAAGTCAGCCACAAAAGACCACATATAGTATGATTCCATTTATATGAAGTGTCCAGAACGGGGAAGTCTATAGAGACGGAAAGTAGGTTGCCCAGGGGATAGGGGAGGTTGCGTACGGTGTTCAGTATAGTAACATGCTGTCAGGTTTGCAGCCTGGGAGCAATAGGCTGGACCATATCACTTAGGTGTGTACCATCTAGGTTTGTGTAAGTGCACTCTATGATGTTCACACAACCATGAAATTGTTTAACGACACCGTATCCCCATCATCAAGCAACCTATTACTATATGTTTTTAAGTGGTGAATGTTCTGGTATGTGAATTACTTCTCAATAAAAACAAGTATGGAGTACCCTAAAGAATTTTTATGTCTGTAGATGTTTATTATAATGGAAATTAAAACTTATAATTTAAAAATAACATAATAACCATTATATGTTAACGTAACATTTTTTAAAACAAAAAATACCTAAATTCTCCAAAACAAAAAGTTTAGTGAGAAGAGTGGCATTTTGTTTATTATGCTTTTAATATCTGGTTAATAGAAGGCAGCTAGAATCACATGCACTTCTGTGTTGATCTTTTGTGATATATTGCTTTCTTAAAGTATATGAAGAAAATGTAGCCTTACACAAGTGTGGTTAGAAAAGGAAGGAGTAGGCCGGGGCGTGGTGGCTCACACCTGTAATCCTAGCACTTTGGGAGGCCGAGGCGGGTGGATCACTTGAGGTCAGGAGTTCGAAACCATCCTGAGCGAGGCCCCGTCTCTACTAAAAATAGAAAGAAATTAATTGACCAATTAAAAATATATATACAAAAAATTAGCTGGGCATGATGGCCTACGCCTATAGTCCCAGCTACTTGGGAGGCTGGGGCAATAGGATTGCTTGAGTCCAGGAGTTTGAGGTTGCTGTGAGCTAGGTTGACGCCATGGCACTCACTCTAGCCTGGGCAACAAAGTGAGACTCTGTCTCAAAAAAAAGAAAAGGAAGGAGTATTGTTTCCTAGCCTTTTCAGATAATATGGATATTTTTTGAGATTATATCAAAACTTGACAAGTGTTAGTTTATTAAAGGTTAGTTGCAATGTGAAATCTGAAACCCTTTTTCTTTGTTAAAATTTATTGATCTAGTTTGTATTTTGAACGGATCCCACACAAGATTTTGTAACATTATGTATGCTTCGTCATTTGGAAAAATACTGTTTCTTTTAAGTTATGTTATAGATCTTCCAAATACTGACATTATCTATCAAAAATCACATTCGTTAATATCACCAATCTTATTGGAAAAGTCTTAATTATTGGGAAGCCTTCAAGGTCATGGTGGCAGATGGGAGTTTTCCAGAGTCCCTTATTTATAAGTGACAAGACCCTCAGTTTCTTTTTGGTTGGTTAGAGTGGCTGTGATCTTGAATGTTGGACAATGTAAAAGAAGATGAAAGGATTTTTGGCAGAATTTTGCCTGGCCTTAACTTATTTATGTGGGTAACTCCCTAGAGGGGGTTACCAGAGTCCTCTGGGGTTGTTTCTTAGGCTAGGGTGGAGTGTATGTGTATTAAGAAAATTTCCGAGGGCTTTAGTTTGTTTTGTTTAGTGAACTAGTAGCTCCAGGGCCGACAGAAGGGAGCTAGGAGGAGAATGGAGAGCAGAGCTGTGTGTTGGGCTGGGGAGCTGGCTCCTGCCCCGGGAAATTATAACATATGCAGTTCATTACAGTTTACAGAGTGCTGTTCCATATCCTGCACCATTTGATGCTCACCATGATCTTCCTAGTTAGACACGGGGTGCACTGTTAGACTTTTTTATAGGCGTGGAAAATGAGACTCAGAAATGCCAGTGCAGTTGTCTGAATGTGGTGGAATGGGCAGTCTCAGCTTCCTGCTTCCTGGTGCGTGCTGGTTTGTTTGTAGCCATGTTAGGCTTGCTTTATTGGTGAGAAGCCGAGATGGTTTCTCATGGCCCGAGTCCAGGGAGACACCGTTGGGTAGATGGATTGGCAGGTCAAAGGTGGTACATAGAGTCTTATCTGGGGAAATGCCATGGCCAAGTGTACAGAGGCGGGATGGACCCTGCCTAAGGTTTGGTTCATACGTCAAAGACTCAAGAGACAGCTCGATGCACCTAGAGAGTATGAAAAGGCTTATTACTCATGTAGTGAAGCTTCCTGGAGGAAAGCAGAACAGGCTCTTAGGTCCAAACATGTCTTGAGAGAGCAGGGAAGATAGACTGCTTGGCTTTTACTGTGAGTAGGGGTGGGGCTAGCCAAGGGCTCCCTCGCCTGGACCTCAGTGGTTTGAACTTCCTGCAAGTGCCAAAGCGGGAGGCTGGGGTGGGGGTAGGGGACTTTCTTATCAGCTTGCCCAGATGGGAGCAGAAGGGGAAAGTGGGGAGTGGTGGCACCTGGAAGTGGTCAGCAGCCAAACATCAAAAATGGAGCCAGACTCTGTATTCCAGGAAGAGACTTCTTTTCTCCAGGGACCTAGCAAGTAGCAGTTGATTCAAAGTTTGACTTAGAAGAGAACCAGCAAGGGGAGTGATAAAGCGAGCTACTGGCAGGACTTGTTGACTGAGCCACGATTGTAACTCTGCATGATGTCAAGTCTGCGTGTCCTGAAACTCCACGTTTCCTCCTCTACAATAAAGCGAGGCATTTTAGCTGATTTAGAATAATGTTAGACTATTGTGAAAAAGGGACGTGTGTGGGAAAAGAAGAGAGCGTGCTGCAGAGAGGCCAGGACTGCAGGAATGTTGCTTGCTTTTACTGAGAATTCACTCCTGCTCATTGCTGCCCCATTCCCCAGCTCCCTCTTACCCTGAGAGTTCTCAGGAGGAAAGTTAACCTGGTCAACAGATGATGAGCTTTCTGTTAGGGGATTTGAAATCCCGTTTCACCAAACAGGAAGAGCCATAGCCATCGACACTGGGGATTTTAGTACTCATGATCTGAGGCCGTCAAGGGAAGCAGGTTCCCTGGCCCAGTGAAGAAGAGTGAACAAGTCAATGGTTTGCATGGGAGGACTGCTTTGTGATCAGAACGTTTGGACTTGGAAAACCGTCCCAGTTTCCTAGTTATGTTACAATTGGAAGATGTGTTTTGGGAGCAAGTAGGATGTGAACTCTAACAGACTAATGTGTAGTTATATGCTTTTAACGTTAAGAAGCCTAGCCAGGCACCAGTCTGGGATCACTGAGGGCTTGGATATGAAAGTGCTGGTCCCATTTTGGTTTGTAGCGTGTGATGAGTGTGTGGAGTCAGTCTGGTACGCAGTCGTCGAAGTATTTATGTGCAAGGCATCGATTATGCAGCGATCACTCTTGCGGAGGTGACTGGTGGTCAGAGCTTATTTCTGAAATGTCCTTCCCTTTCTCTCCCACTCCTGATTTATGCCAGGGAATTGAGCGCCCTTTCCAGCCTGGGATATGTAAGAGGGTTTTAGAGCCCAGAGAGACCTCAGTGATGATTATTTCTCTTGTATGTTATATTTAAGGAACCTGATAATAACTCAGTTCAAACATTTATTTCAAAAAGTTCCAAAAATACACAAAATTAAAGAGAGTAGTATGATGAATCCCTGTATATCTGTTATCTAGATTTAATAATTTCAAGATACTGTCCATTTACAAATACCTGTTAAGTGGAGAGCCCTTAACTGTGCTTTACTTTTATTACCTCACAAATAGCCCTGTGGGATTAATACATATATATCTCCATCTTGAAGATGAGAAAACCGACAGGCCCAGAGAGATTGAGAAACTTAGCCTAGGCTGGGCGGGGTGGCTCACGCCTGTAATCCTAGCACTCTGGGAGGCCGAGGCGGGAGGATGGTTTGAGCTCAGGAGTTTGAGACCACCCTGAGCAAGAGCGAGACCCCATCTTCTACTAAAAATAGAAAGAAATTAATTGGCCAACTAAAAATATATAGAAAAACTTAGCCGGGCATGGTGGTGCATGCCTGTAGTCCCAGCTACTTGGGAGGCTGAGGCAGGAGGATCGCTTGAGCCCAGGAATTTGAGGTTGCTGTGAGCTAGGCTGATGCCATGGCACTCACTCTAGCCTCGGCAACAGAGTGAGACTCTATCTCAAAAAAAAAAGAAAAAAAAGAAAAAGAAACTTAGCCTGTGTCCTTGTTCTTGTCCACTTTGCTGCCAGGAGAAGTTTTGAAGTTTGGAGAGAAGGGAAACATCTCCTTCACCCTAGGAAGGTTCACTGAAAGATCAACTCACAATAGGCACATTAATAAGAGAAAGAGATTATAAATTTATTTACAGTGCTCAAGGGAGAATCACAGAGTGATTACCCAGTATCCCTGTGGGGTCCGGAAGTTTATATGCCCTCATTTTAGAGGGGACAGGGAGATGAGGAATATTGGTAATTCTGTTTATTGACAATAAATGGTTACTATGGAAGATGAATAAATACTTGGGAGAATGAATGGATTGGCCCCAAGGGAATAGATTGACTTGTAAATCATTCTCTTTGGAAATTAAATTAACCCAAGAGACAGGTATTATCTTTAAGATGTATTGGACCTGGTCTGGTTACATTCTTGATCTTTCCTGCAAAATATTGGGATAACAATATTTTATTGTTAGGAAAGGCAATTGATGGGTCTGTCTGGTTTTATGCAGATAGAGGGAAAGCCCCTTCTAAGGCCAGTTGTTCTCTAAGGGCCTTTAATTCAAAATACTCTTTATACCAAGGAGTCATACTTTGGGTGAAATTTCCTGAGCTCTTTCACTTGCCTAACATACACGGTAAGCTGATGTCGGACTAGAAGTGGGCCCAGGAGATCTGACTACTTCGTTGTTTCTTTTCCTGATGATTTTCCTGTGGCTTTTCTCTTTCTGTTATTCTTTTGCACCCAACTTTCTGGGCTTGAGGTGTCTGAGTACCATTTTAACTCTGATAGGCAGACTGTGGCCTCCCAAGGGTTGGATGCTAGAATAGTCTGCTCCAGTGCAGTTGATAAGGGTACATTGTCTGCAGAGAATTTAATAACAGTAATAAAACCATTCAGAAGTCTGCCTGCAAAGTCGAAAAGTCTAGAATTGTGCCTGCAGTTCTAAACAACAACATTGCTAAAGTATCCATCCCCCCAAAATCTTTTGTTGGTGTGTCCTAAATAATTGCTACAGAATCTTGAGTTTTAATAATATATATGTAAGCTTAAAATGAACGCTTTTTTGTTACTTATCCTTTAATAGATACTGTATACTACATGGAAGTTAAATTAGAGTCTCCTAATTATACAGTTAGCCACCAACACATGGGGACTCAGCTATATGCATTCATTTCAAGAGTAGGTTTTAAGAGTTTGGAAGAGTTGTTCAAGCTTGCTTAGGACATTCTTCATGTATTTAACCCCTGTAGTATTGCATATTTCTGCATTTAAACAGTAGATTTGAAATAAACAATGATAGTGTTATTGATGATTATAATTCTGTCATCCTATGTGATCACTTGGGGTTTTTGTCAGTGCTTAAAAATTAAAACAGTGAAACAGAGCTCAGTGAAACAGAGCACAAACCTTGAGGTATAGTATTTTTGTATGGTACCTGCAAATTTGAGTTCACGCAAAATATTTTGCTGAATTTGAATAATATCTGTAAATTTGAAATTTATTTTAAAATTGTTAATTGATTGTTTTAAAATTAAAGAACAAATCAAGAAAGTAATAGTTGCTTCTTCTTACGTAACCATTACTGAAAATAATTTTTTTCATATGTGGAGAGTATGTTAACAAATTATCCTTCCCAGGCGTCAGATATGCTAGGTATGCCATTGTAGGCGGAATGCTTTTTCTATGATTCATTTTTAAATGAACAGATTGAGAATCTTGAATACGTGCAACTATAGCCTTTAGCAGGATAGGAAGAAAGTTACACATAGGCATTACAGGGTTGAATGCTCTGTTCCAGAAGTTGCTGGCACCTGATACGACTGTATCTCACTTTGCCATGTGACAGCTGCTCCTGGCCCTTGTGCAGTGCTGACAACTGAGAGGCACAGCAGTGAGCGCCCCGCAGGCCCCTTCACTGACACGAGGAGCTCGCAAAGGGGGCTTAGCGTTGCTCGTGGGAGGCTGGCCGGGGGAGCCTTTGCAGTCCAGGGCCTCAGCTGGAGCCTGGCTCCTCTGCTCTTCCCTCTAGTGTCACTTAGGGCAGGGCTTCCCAATGGGCTTTTCCCCCAGGGGGCTTCTGGCAAGGTCTGGAAACATTTTTAGTTGTCACACATGGAGGGGGCTGCTGTTGGCATCAAGTGGGTGTTGCCATCCCACAGTGCCATGGACAAACTCCTTCATCCCCACAACAAAGACTTCTTGGCCCCAGTTGTCAATAGTGCCAAGCTTGAGAAACTCACATCACTTAAACTTGCTTAGCCGCCTTCCTCATTTCCTCAAAAGGGGAAAAATCATAGTAGTTTTCTCCTAAGGTGGTTGTGAGAACTATGGGAGACAGTACATATTTAAGATGTCAGGGCCGGGCGCGGTGGCTCACGCCTGTGATCCCAGCACTCTGGGAAGGCCGAGGACCTTGGATTGCTCAAGGTCAGGAGTTCGAAACCAGGCTGAGCAAGAGCGAGACCCCTTCTCTACTATAAAAATAGAAAGAAATTAATTAGCCAACTAATATGTATAGAAAAAATCAGCTGAGCATGGTGGCGCATGCCTGTAGTCCCAGCTACTTGAGAGGCTGAGGCAGGAGGATCGCTTGAGCCCAGGAGATTCAGGTTGCTGTGAGCTAGGCTGATGCCACGGCACTCACTCTAGCCTGGGCAATAAAGTGAAACTCTGTCTCAAAAAAAAAAAAAGATGTCAGTAGTTATTGTTATTGTTATAATGATTATGATTAATGTAGTGAAAATTAAATCTAAGGGCTATAAAAACTGCTTCTACTATCCTCAGGGCCAGTAGAGATTCAACATACTATGATTATTTTCAACTGAATGAGGATGGAAACTGTTCACTGGATGTGAGATCCATGTATACAGAGGGCCATCTTTTCCCATGTCTGCGGGTTCTGCAGCACTGACTGTGGGACTTGAGTATGCACAGATTTTCGTATATGTGGGGGTCCTGGAACACACCCCCTCCCACTCCCCCAATACCGAGGGACAACTGTAAATAGATAGTAATGCTTTGAATGATGACCTTGAAGCAGTACTCAATGTATGAAACTTAGTAAAATAGGAAATTGAACTGAAGACATTTAGGAACATTTTCAAACGAAAATAGTGTATCTGGCCAAATGTTGGTTTGGCAGTATTTTTCTAAACTGGTCTGATCATAAGTCTTCTGGTGTGTTTGTTAAACTACATGGCCTCTCCCTTGAAGATTTTGATGAAGGGGTCGGGGAATCCTGATTTAGCATAGTAGTCCTAGGTGATCCTTACGATCGAGGTGGTATGGGGAAGAGTCCTTAGGTAGAAAAAAGATGTATTTGTCAATTAGGTTTGGGAAACCTTGGCTTAGAGTAAAGCAGGTTTCTTCCCTGCAGCACTTTATATGATAAATTTTATCGTGCATTTTGGGGAGTAGGAGTAAGAATATATATAAAGCAACATTTCCCAAGCTTATTTAACTGTGGACTCTTCTTTCTGTTAAACATATCTGCTGATGATCCACAGACAACACGCTTGGAAACAATGATTGAGAACAACTCACTCCCCATAAATTGTGGTTAAAGGAGGGTTTCCCGTTGGTGTTTTAGCAGGAGAGCTGCCTGGCTTTAGGAGCCACCCTGTGGTGGCAGCAGTGACGTGGAGCTGAACATGCATCATGTCCATCTGGGTCTACAAACCCAAGCGTGGAGATGACTCTGGGCCACTCCCAGGGGTGAGGGGCGGCCTGGGTCGTACTCAGTTTAGGTTAAAGGGAGGGGCTTTCCTTAGGGAGCCTGGGGCAGCTGTCCCACCTTCTGAGAATTCTATGGGCTCCAGAGGATTGCCTTGGGAGGATTACCTAATTTCTTCTGTAGGTCCACACCCATGTTTGTCACAGGCAGTTCCTGCCAATGCTGAGATGACTGATGAGTTCCTTTTTGGGCACCATTTCAACTAAGGGCAGTCATCTCTAGGAACTCAGATTAGCACACAAAGTCCAATCCTCGGCCTTTGTTCCCACTACATGGATTGAGTTTATCTATATTTCACTGTTGATGTGGCAACAAGATAGTGGCAGAGATCCAGGTATATAACAACTGCCGACCTATTGAGAAATGATGGTTGCTAATCTGGTTAACGTCATATCTTTCATTATTGCAATTTGATCATATTAAATCTGAAGTATAAAAATATGTGAATTTAAAAATTGGAATATTGTAAATAAACCTATAGCTGTAGTTTATTCCTTTTAATTGCTATACAGTATTCAGTTGTGTCCTTATACCCCATTTTATTTAGCTATTCTCCTGGTATTTTTGATTTTTCATTAATACAAATATTGATGCCATGAACATTTACACATGTCTCTGGGCACATGTTTGCATGTTTTTATAGGATCAATTCCTAGAAGTGGAAGTATTGGGTCATAGGAAATTTCACATATTTGTAAAATATGTGTAAACTTCAAATTAGCACATTTTTATTAATATTACTTATCCTTTTTAACCCTAATCAGCAGTAATGATTAATCCAGAGCAGGGAGATGGGACCGGTCTGCCTCCCCCTTTGGTGGCAATTAAGGGGTACACTGTTTGTTGAGAATTTAAAAATAAGTTTAGGGGGGAAAGGGCATTTATTGAAACCTTAAAATCTGTACCCCCATAATATGCTGGAAAAAAAAAAAGTTTAAAGCTGACTGAAAGTCAGTGTGCTTTCTTTTATTTTTTAATTGCCATGTACCCGTTGTTCTAAACAACTTCAGTGATAAAATATTCTTCCCCTCCAAATCATTCCTTGGTCTGCTGTGTTCTACATAATTGCTGCAGTAATTGTTGAGGCTTTTGTTTACTTTAGTAAACATTCTGTTTTACATGGAGGTAAATGCTGTATAGTTGGCTCCATATATGTGGATGCAGCCATTATACACATTAGTTGTGAAGGTATATTCATAATAATTTGTAATCTTGAGCTCGCTTCGTACATAGTTTGCGTTTCCAGCCCCGTGGTTACTACTATGCTAAATGATTGATTCTAGTAAACAAAATTGGTTCAGTGATTGTAATTGTGTCATTCTATGTGACCACTGTTTTTATTTGTGTTTAACATTTAAAACTGAAACAACTAGAGATATAATATTGTTTGGTATTTGCAAATTTGAGTTCATACATGGAATATATTGCCAACAGTTTTCCAAAGTGGTTGTACCAACATATATTCCTAGAAACAAAGTTGAGAATTCCATTTGCTTCACATCTTTATCAACACCTGGTATTTCTTTCTTTCTTTTTTTTTTTTTTTGAGACAGAGTCTCGCTTTGTTGCCCAGGCTAGAGTGAGTGCTGTGGCGTCAGCCTAGCTCACAGCAACCTCAAACTCCTGGGCTCAAGTGATCCTGCTGCCTCAGCCTCCCAAGTAGCTGGGACTACAGGCATGCGCCACCATGCCCGGCTAATTTTTTCTATATGTATTAATTGGCCAATTAATTTCTTTCTATTTTTATAGTAGAGACAGTGTCTCACTCTTGCTCAGGTTGGTTTCGAACTCCTGACCTCGAGCAATCCTCCCTCCTCGGCCTCCCAGAGTGCTAGGATTACAGGTGTGAGCCACCGCACCCGGCCATGGTATTTTTTTTTAAACAAGTGAAATTTAGTTTCACTGTGATCCTCCTAACAATAGGTAAAAACATTGTAAAACTCACTTGTGCTTTGCAGGTCCATCATTGCAACGTTCAGTATTGGGGCGTGTTCCATAAATGAGGACATCGTTGTCTCTCCTCTCAAGAATGAAATGTTTAGTTATTTTGATTGAGAGTGACAGTGGCCTTTTGCTGAGCCACTTGAAAGCGAAAAGGTCATCCTTATACTGTTAATTTCAGTGAGCATGCAGACGTAATTTAAGACAAAAAGTGTGCATTCTGTCACTACAGATCTGTACTTGTTTTTCTCATGATTTAAGTATCTTGCACTGTTATGCCTATGCTTTTCCCCCCAAAATCTGATTGAAAGGAGAAGTGGAGGAATAGGAATTAGTTACACTTTTGGACCTCTGGGTGTGTAATTCCACTAGGGCAACTGAAATTTTTCCTATAAAAGAGCAGAGCTGGTGACCTGGTATGCTTCGCTTGGGCCTGGCTGGTTGAGAAATCATGCCTCACATTCTGTGAATTTCCTTTTTTTTTTTAATCTTTGTATTACATCAGAGTCTGTGGAGCCTTATTGTCCTTAGCTCCTGTTAACCTTGGGGCTAGAGAAAAGTCGGGTCCGGAGTGGAAAGGGTCCAGCGCAGGAAAGCTTGGTGACTTTTCATCTTGCAGCTCTCTCCTACGCAGGCTGTGGTTCCCAGAAAATGGCAGGTGAGTTAGGGGGCTCTGGTGTCCAAAGTCAGACTTGATTGTTCTTTGGTAGTGACTGAGTCTAGGGAATATTTGTGTTTTGGAGCTTTAAAAGTTTATGGTATATAAGCAGTATCCCATCGTATCAGTTTTCATTATAAAAATAGAATACTTTATTATTGACTTTTTTTTTTTTTTTGAGACAGAGTCTTGCTTTGTTGCCCAGGCTAGCGTGAGTGCCATGGAGTCAGCCTAGCTCACAGCAACCTCAAACTCCTGGGCTCAAGCGATCCTCCTGCCTCAGCCTCCCGAGTAGCTGAGACTACAGGCATATGCCATCATGCCCGGCTAATTTTTTCTATATAGGTTAGTTGGCCAATTAATTTTTTTCTATTTATAGTAGAGACGGGGTCTCGCTCTTGCTCAGGCTGGTTTTGAACTCCTGACCTCGAGCAATCTGCCCGCCTCGGCCTCCCAGAGTGTTAGGATTACAGGCGTGAGCCACCGCACCCAGCCTCTCATTGATTTTTAATAACAGAAGTCTTTAGGAAAACCTGCTTTTTATTTGTTTGTTCTGTTTTGCAGGGGAGGAAGGTTGCAATTCTCTGAAAATATTGAGGATGAAAAGCTGGCAATACCTAGACTGCAGTATTGCCTTTGTTCACATTCAGGTTCCCGGATGCAAACCATTGGGCCCTTCAGTTATTTCCTGCTGTTTGGCCAAAACATAGCTAATAACATTTTACGTTCCCCCTGAGCTGCCGATATGCTCCAGTATTGAGAGGAATCCCCCTGTCTTTATTCTAGAGGTAAATCTGTTCTGGACTTCTATGGGAGAAAAACTAGATTGACTCTAAAAAAATCCCCATCCCTCTTTTGATTAATGGCAGCCCATGAACAAGGGAAAACACCAAAACTTAGGATTGATTACTTTTAAAAAGCCTCCGCAAGTGGTATATTTCTTTTCCTTCTCAGGATATTGATTTCTTTCCCCCTCTGGTGTTCTGAGGGGTTGGAGGAGCTTCTGTAAGAATGCCTGGCCGTGGTCATGAGCGTTCTTCTGTCCTCCTCAGGATAGCCATGCAGAGGAGGCTGCTCACAGATAAGAGGACAGTATACCCTCAGATGGAACAGGGCTGCTGCTTTGGTATTCTGTTTGGGGCAGATGTGGAGGAGGATGGTGGGAATGACTGTGGCTTCATACAGCTCATTGGTCAGCTGTGCACAGTTAGGATAGCAGGTGACAACGCCAAGAAGGAGGTGAGTAAAGAAAAGAAAAAGGAAACCAGAAAGGGAAGTACACACGTGCACACATTCTGAAAACTAGTTATATACTTGCAATTTGCTTGTTATTTAAAAACTCATTGTGGGCAATTTTCAAAGGTAAAATTTCAGATTTTGCATAAATAGATTTAGTAGTTAGTGGACAGCACATAGAATCAAGCATTTTCATCCTGAGTAAACTGTCTGCCAAGATCCACAAGATAGTATTAAAAGCCACAGATCATGGATGGATTTCGAACGCAGCTGTAGAATTCCATGCTGAAGCACAGCTTTCCTAAAAATAGCCAGATTAGGTGTGGCCCTTCCCCCCTGGCCTTTGCCCTGCTGGGCTTGTGTTCTGAGTCACTTCAGGTAAGCAAACAAACACCGGGCTGGTGTCCAGGGGGGAAGCAGCCCCTTTGTGATTTTTCATGTTCCCTTCATGTTTCGGAATGTGGCCTTGGCAGGTAACTTTGGGGCTATTTTTGACTCCTAGAGAGCAATTCCAGAGCAGACTCTGGCCCCAGGCCATTGTTTGGAAGATGATTCTACAGCTTTTCCTGGTATCACATTTAGATGTTGTGCTCCGTAGTAGGCTATATTTGTAGGGTCTTGGTTGACTAAGGCTGAAGCAAAATAGAGTATCTGAGAGCAGACATTTCCAAAGGCCCAGACAAGAATTGGCCTATGTGGCACTTAAGTGCTCAGGGTGGTAGCACCACAGTTTCTGTGTGAATAGCTGTGGCCTTGTAGTGGCAAGTAGTTCGTCTCCCAAATCACAGCTCTTTTGGCTGGTGAGTATATGAGAGATGTTCTGGAAGCACTTAATATAGTGCGATGAACATGTGATCTTGGCAGTTGCATTTTTGCACCAAGCTTTAGGTTTAATGGCCTTGTCCTCTTGTTGAGTGTAGCTGATGAGGCATTGGTAAGAATGAGTGTTATCTTTTGACATATAAATAATTGCATTTTCCATTTGAAGGCCTCTGTATTAACTTTCTATTGCTGCCATAGCAGATTACTACACACTTAGTGGCTTAAAACAGTACAAATGTGTTACCTTAAGGTTCTCTAGTTTAGAAGTGTGACATGGGTGTCACCAGGTTAAAATCAAGGGGTTGGCGGTGCTGTGTTCCTTCTGGAAGCTCTAGAGGAGAATCCCTTTCCTCACCTTTTCCAGCATGTAGAGGCTGCTGACATTTTTTCCTTGTGGCCCCCTCTGTCTTCAAAACCAGCAACCTAGCGTCTGTTTTCCTGCGTCCACTTCCGTCAGCACATCTCTTTGTCTCTCTTCTGCCTCCGTCTTCCACTTTTAAATCGATCATGTTGGAGATAATTCAGGACCATCGGTGTATTAGCGACTTCAGTTCCACCTGCACTCCTTTCCCACGGCAGGTGGCATCCTCAGGTTCTGGGGATGAGGACATGGGCATCCTTGGGGCCGTTATTCTGCCTGTCACAGAGACCTGTTTCCACAGAACCCTGATCTGTGTTAAGTTATACAGAAGCTGCCTGTTGATGTGTATTTTACTACTACTGCATTTACAGACTTCCCAAGGGCAGGTACTGTGTCTGTTTCATCTTTGAATCCCGGCGTTACCACAGCACCCGCTGCACATCCAGTGTGCTCAGTAAGTGTTTGCCAAGCCAAATGGAACTCTTTCAGCCCCCTGATTTTATTTATGAACAAACTAAGAACTAGAGAATTGTGACTCTTACAGCAAAGCAGCGGGAACTCAAAAACCCTTTTATCTCTTGACTTGCATAAAACCATGAAATGCCAGGCTCAACTCTTCCGTGCTTGGAAGAAAACCTGTGTGTACAATGAGAATGTGTTATTGTTGCCTTCTCGCATAAAGGCATCATCTGATATTGGTCATGAGTGTAAAACAAAATGAATAAAATGAATCGCTGCTTGTGTATCTGGAGACTGCTTTCCTCTAGAGAGAGATATGACTTAGTAATAAATCAGCTCAGCGTGCAGGCAATGGAAAATGAGAAAAATCTCAAACCAAACATTCATTGGCCTGCTTTTAAGGATCATAGTTTCAAAATGTGAGAACTATCAGATTATGTTCGTACACAAAAAAATAGCATATAAATTAAATCAGCACAGGAGCAGAATTTGATCTTGCTTTTATCTTACTACATTTATGGCTGATTATAGACAAATTCTTGTCAGTTGATTTTGTTGAAATGCCTTGCAATGATGAATTAGTAGTAGGCAAACCTGGGGTAGCAAAATACCCCATAATAGTTGCCTAGATGCCTGGCGTGCCAGGAGACCGGATCGCCACCCCAGGAGTGGGATGCTGGGGAAATCCACATTCTTAAGAATCAGATCTTCAATCGAAATAAACTGATCACGTTGCCCCACGACCCATTAGTGCTCCTGACTGCCACACCCACGTTCGTTCTCAGCCAAAAGAGTCTTTTTGGTTTGCTGTCACACACAGATACTTGTTACTATTTAAAGTATCCATGACTTCTTGCACCTTTTAGTCAAGGATTTTTGTTTGTTTTGTTTTCAGGGCAAGTTTCTCATTCCTGACTTGGCCTCTGTTTTGAAGGGCCTTGGTGACCACAGCGCTCTCTCTAAAATGACAGGGTCAGAATACATTCCATCCCAGGATCCTCTCCTTCTGAACACCTAGGAAATAAATGGTGGAGTTGTAAACTCCTGTCATAAGCCTTCACTTTGGAAACTTGGCACCCACTCCTCACTTGTTTCTCCTTCTCCCTCTCCAAAATAGAATTCATAATTTGGGGGTGAAGAAGAGAGGTCAAAATGTAACTTCATGTCAGTGGAAGAGAGCCCAAACTCTGTAAAATAATTGAAGAGGTTTATTCTGAGCTGAATATGTGCGACCATGGCCCCAAGAACCATGCCAAGAAGACTTGAACAAGTGATATCTCAGTGGCTGGGTAACAGTTTGTTTTTATACATTTCAAAGAGATAGGAATTACGGTAAAGTTATAAATCAATACATGGAAGGCACATATTGGTTTGGCCCAAAAAGGCGGGACATCTCAAAGAGGGGCGGGGAATTACAGGTTATAGGTGGGTTTAAAGATTATTTGATTTGTAATTGGTTAAAGAAATGAAGCTTTGTCTAAAGGCTTGAAATATTTTAAGATGAGGACTGCAGTAATCTGTTAAGTAAATGCATGACCTGCAGGTATGGTTTAAGCTTTGTCTTGCACAATCTTAGGCCTATGCATGAGTTGGGGGGGGGCATGATGAGGCTTGTCTGACCCCCATTCTCACAGACAGCAACTCAGGGGTCCCTTTGGCCAAGAGGGGCTCTATTCAGTGAGCTGGGGAGCTTAAGACTTTATTTTAGTTCACATAATAAAGCAGAATTATATTCTTTTTTCTTTGAGACAGAGCCTCACTCTATTCTGCAGCTAGAGTGCCGTGGCATCAGCCTAGCTCACAGCAACCTCAAACTCCTTGGCTCAAGCAATCCTCCTGCCTCAGCCTCCCGAGTAGCTGGGACTACAGGCATGAGCCACCATGCCCGGCTAATTTTTTTCTATATATTTTTAGCTGTTCAATTAATTTCTTTCTATTTTTTTAGTAGAGACGGGGTCTCGCTCTTGCTCAGGCTGGTTTCGAACTCTTGACCTTGAGCGATCCTCCCGCCTCCGCCTCCCAGAGTGTTAGGATTACAGACGTGAGCCACCACGCCCGGCCCAGAATTATATTCTTTAATAAAGTAATGGTGGTTCTGTTTTATCCTTCTAATTTTTCTCTTTAGTGGGCTCCCCCTTAAGAGTGGTCTGTACTGGTCCTACTAACTGGGGTAAGATTTCACCAGAAAGTGATGGATAATAATACTGGTTTCCTGAGGAAAAGCTGTGTGGTTGTGTTATTAAAGAAAAACCAGAGCTAGACAGTAAAGTGGTAAATACAGATTTTATTCAGGAAGACTATTGCAATAGAGGAAAAGAGACATCAGTTATAAAACTGGGCTCAAGTCTGAATACAGAAGCGGCAAGTGGGAGTATAGCCAGGGAGCAGGGTGGGGGTCAGTAGATGGAAAGTCACTAAGAGGAAATGTCAGGGACAAGGGGCATTCTGGCTAAACTGGCCTCACAGGATTCTTGCAGAAGACAGGCCAGGAGGACTAGATGTCACCTGGGGGTTGGTGGAGGACAGGAAACCCCATGAGATATGGAAGGTGAGCAGATATGAGGGTGGAAGGTTCTGGCTAAACTGGCTTAACAGGGTTCTAAAGTTGGGTGAGCCAGGCAACACTTTGGGAGGCAGGAGGATCGCTTGAGGCCAGGAGTTTGAGACCAGCCTGGGCAACATAGTGAGACCCTGTCTATGCAAAAAAATAGAAAAATTAGCCAGGCGTGGTGGCACGTGCATGTAGTCCTAGCTGCTTGGAAGGCCGAGGTGGGAGGATTGCTTGAGCCCCGGAGTTTCAGGTTATGGTTAGCAATGATGATGCCACTGCACTCCAGGCTGGGTGACAGAGCTAGACCCTGTCTCTAAAAATAAAATAACATTGGGTGATGCAGAGAAGGATATGGAAGTCCAGAAGTTGAGGCTCAGGTGGGAAGAAGGTTCAGAGGAGCTTGACTGAAGTTTGGTGGAGGAGAGACTCTTTGCCAGCATCTGGCTGTGTGTGGCTTTTCGTTTCTGTGGCCTCCCCCCACCGCCTTTTTTTTTTTTTTTATTAATCGAAAGGAAAAAGCCTTACCTTCAGCTGTCCCGTGTGTTTCTGAGGCTCTGTTTAGGGCTGTGGCCTCTGTGATGGCTCCTGGGGAGGGTGCAGACTCCGTCCTTTTGGGAGGCTCTGAAGCTGCTTCAGCTGGTGCAGTGTGCGAGTGGCGTGGGGTCAGGAAACCCCCCCGAGAGAGGATTTGGGTCCCTCTCAGCGTGCGCGTCACTGTGCCGCGCTGCAGCGGGCTCTGCGTTTGCCCTCTGAGCTGTGGCCTCCCGGATAGCCTCTTTCATGCCCTCCTCCCCAGCACAGTGTTTTTGCACATCGCTCGATAAATAGTGCGTGAAGCAGTGAGTGTCTGTCTTTATCATCTGCAGTGATGGGACCCGGGGCATGGAGAATAGAGACCCACAGAGAGAGCCTGGAATGTGGAAAGCTGTAATTATTATGAAAGCTTTCTCCTGACAAGTCGTTTCATTCTCCTTCCCAAACCACCTGCCAGACAGACAAGTGACGGGTGTTTCTCCTTCCTCTTTGCTCTGCCCCTCCCTAGCTTGGGGGGAGGCGGTGGAAGGCCTGGCTAATCCGCAGATTGGATAATTAGCCCTTCCTCTTAGCCCTCGGCAATTGGATGTTCTGCAGCCCCCTGTGGTACCTTCATGGGCCAGGGTGCCCTGCTGTTCCCACTGGCTCTGAAAGAAACCACGTCCTTTATTCTGGGTTGACTGTTCCCAGGGGTGGAGTGGGGTCGGGGGAGGGCGCCCCAGCTTTCCTTTAGGGGGTGAGTGAGGAAGTCAAGTTTCACATTGGCCCCGGGACACCTCCCTGTGAAAAGAAGATTCCTGCCAGGCAAGGGCCACCCCCACCCTGCAGCGGTGGTCCCGGAGGTGCTGGTGGTGTTGGGTGTGTGCCAGTTGCCCCCTGCTCTACAGGGCCTCTGCCCCAGGCAGCTCTCACAGCAGCATTGTCTGGCTTACAGGCAAATAAATGGCCTTTTGCAAGATTCCTCTAAGCTCTGCGCTTCTGGGATTTGCAGCTACAAAGGGTTGTAATCCCACCTCCAGTTGGGTAGGGACGATAGATGGTAGCTCTGGAGTGAGGTCAGTATTTTTGCCTATTGCAATCCTGGGGTCAGGCTGAGCGGGAGCAGGTTTGCGGTAGTGTCCCTGACCCCGTACTTCCCAGTACGGCTTGTGCCTTCCCAGGGCTGGGGGCCTCTGCCACTGCTACGTGGACTCGTGCAAAACCAGCAAACAAGACAAACTTGGAGCCAGTAGGAAACCTTTGTGTGCAGAAGAAAAGAAGTGGTGACATAGCAGTGTCCAGGGGATGTGTCCAGGGAGTTGTCCTGGTAGCGGGCCCTGTGCAGGCAGCAGTGCTAGCTCTGGTAGCTCCTCCCTTCAGATCTGCTTACTCATGTAAATACACTTAGCTTCATGGCTGAAGTTCAATAAGTCTTATTATTATTTAGAAGCAAATATTGCACCTTTGGAATCCTAAGGAGCTACCCCTTGCTCCCCTCCCACATTAGTTCTGGGACATAGCTTGTGACTGGCCACCTTGCTGAGGTTGGCCAGAGGTTGAGGACACGCAGATACTCTGGAGGGTGGGACAGACCCTTGGGGGGCACCATTTGGCTCTTCGGCCCTCAATTGTGGAGGAGGAGAGACTGAGACTTCTGCCAGGGCCAGGTCAGCCTTGTGTGATGACACCAAATGTACCCTGTCCCCAGGACAACGGACTGAGAACCCGAGCTAGGCGCAGTGATGCTGGCAGTGCCTGCATTGTGCGTGAAGCATCCCAGCGGCTCCCGATTCACGAAGAGAGACCAGAGACTGCCCCAGCTGTGTACTGGCTGCAGTTCCCTCCCACCCATGCCCGTGGGCCCCCTTTCCCTCTGGCTGCCTTTCAGCTTCTCACTTGGATCTATGTGCGGATTAAAGAGAGGACTTAAAGCTGCCACTTGCTGACCCCGGGTTAAGATTCCCGGAGGAGCGATGACCCAGAGTTGTTAGGGATCACTACCTCTGGCATGTGCTTGCTTCCCGGCCAGGAGGGACGGGGAAGAGGGAGACCACTTTCCACACTCCCGGGCAGTGTGGAAGGAGAGACCCCCAGGCGGAGCAAGTGGCGATGAGATGGGAGGGGGGTAGGGGTGCTGCCTGGGGCCTGTGGAAACTGAGAGCAAAGGCCAGTAGGCCTGTGGGATGTCCCCTTCTGCCCTTCGAGAGCCACCGTGGGTCTTGAGCCCAGGGCTCGGCCAGGCAGCCCAGGTGGCCCTCCTTGCTTTGCAGCCAGTGTGAAGACAGACGTGATCCCGAGGGACAATGCATTTTGCCAGACAGACAGAAGTGGCTCAGAAACCAGCGAGGTCTTGGGGACATCATTTAGATACAAGTCGCATCCCTCAGAAGTTATCAGTGTTTGTCTTTTTTCATGACAGATTCAGAATTGCTGCTCTGTTCCCATCCTCTCAGCAGGTAGTTTTGTTGTGGGTGTGGAGTGCTGTTACTTGGTCAGTACTCAAGAGTTACTTGGTCAGTACTCAAAGGGTCCTTTGCGTTTCCAGCTGATCCAGTTTAGTTCCTATGTTCGGACAGCTGAGGCCAGCAGCTCTGTGTGATTGGGGCATTGCCAGGTTCCCAGGGTGGAAATCATTTACCATCCAGTTCTCTAAATGTTGTTCTGTAATTCAAACTCCTAAGGCCGTAAATTTTCGCTGACTGCTCTGGAAGTGGGGGTGGCTCTCCTCGTATTTTACAAAATGCGTAGATTTTGTGTAAAAAAAATCTGAAAGTAGCCAGTTCAGTAAATCTGCAGATGAAATGCCTCAGTACTTATTTCTTCTTTTAAAACCACTGAAAATGTACTTAGTTTTTATTGCATAGTTTAAGTGAATGACATTCGTGAGGGTGAGGTATTCCCAAACTGTTCTGGGGGGAAGAAGTGTGTGTTTAGCTAAAGAACCACGGTCCGCATGGCCTGGGAAGGCGTGAGGGTCTAGCGTGCCTGCCAGGGCTGCCTCTGAGTGGAAACACACATACTCCATGCTTGGGTCCCTGGTCCGGCGGTTCTGTCCTTAGGTCCATCTTATCTTAGGCTGGTAGCAGACTTGCTGCGGGAATGCATTTTGAGTTCCAACCAAATGTTGTGCAAATGGACATTGTGAACCTAACTCATTTGAAATGGTGAGCTGTGTGTTTCTCACATTTTTTCTCCTCCCATTTTATAAAGCTCCTCTTTAGATATTTAAGTGTGTGTGCATCTTGAAAGTAAGGGTCACACCTTGAATATCCCTCCCGAATGTGAATGTGGTGAGCTTGTAGCCCCCTAACGTGCCATGGGGGCCGTGGACCCCATGTCTGGCTGCTGACTCTTGGTTTGACTTCCAGGGTCCCTTTTCCATGCCCACGGATGTTTGTCCATGCTCAGGGTTCCTGCAGGGGTGCTAGTGTCCTGGGTTTCTCTACTCCCCTCTTCTGGAACCCTCCTGCCCACCACTGAATTTAGGTACTAGAGTATGAAGTGGTGAGAAGATGGTGACATGACCTGCCAAATAGCTGGCACAGAAAACATGCTTTTTAAATTCAAGGGTGAGGCCGGGCGTGATGGCTCACACCTGTAATCCTAGCACTCTGGGAGCCAAGGCAGGAGGATTGCTTGAGGTCAGTTCAAGACCAGCCTGAGCAAACTGAAGACCTTGTTTCTACACAAAATATAAAAAATTAGCTCGGCATCGTGATACTCGTCTGTAGTCCCAGCTACTTGGGAGGCTGAGGCAGGAGGATTGCTTGAGCCTGGGAGTTTGAGATTGCTGTGAGCTGTGATGATGGTACTGTACTCTACCTGAGAAGACACAGTGAGATTCTGTCTCAAAAAAAATAGACAAATAAAAATTAAATAAATTCAAGGGTGAAAACCTTATTTTTTTTCTCATTCTTTTTTTTTCAATATAATGTACTTTATTTTTTTTCCAGCATATTGTGGGGGTACAAATGTTAAGATTACGTATATTGCCCTTGCCCCTGTCCTCCCTCGAGGCAGAGCTTCAAGCGTGTCCATCCCGCAGTTGGTGCGCCGCACATTCATTATGTATGCATATACCCATCCCCCCCCACGTGCCCGACACCCGATAAATGTTACTCCTATATGTCCACTTAGGTGTTGATCAATTAATACCAATTTGCTGGTGAGTACATGTGGTGCTTGTTTTTCCATTCTTGGGATACTTCACTTAATAGAATGGGTTCCAGCTCTATCCAGGAAAATACAAGAGGTGCTAGATCACTGTTGTTTCTTACAGCTGAATAGTACTCCATGAGTACTATACCACATTTTATTAATCCACTGATGAAAACCTTATTATGAAGGGAAACACAAGCTATTCTGTTTTCAATTGAAAAGGGGTTACATCTCTTCTGCAGTAAGTTCATAAATTTTTATGTGCCGAGTATTGATAGGAAAATATATAACTGGGCTCCCCCTTAGCAGATCCCAATAATATCTCCTCTTCAGTGTCACATGGAGGAGGAAATTCTGTGACCGTTATGGTGAGAACCCTGCGAAAGCTTTCTCCTGTAGTTTGGGCGTGTTCTGGCTAGACACAGGCTCAGCCTCCAAACTGGTGTTTGTTTTGTTTGTGGAATAAGATACGCACCTAGTAGAGATAAAGTTGTATTGCAGTGGAAAGCCACGTATACTGTTCTCACTGAAGCCTCTGGGACATGCCGTGGGTCCCTTCTGACAGCTACCCGGTGCCCACCCCAAATCTCTCTCGCCTGATTTGAGCCACGTGGATAGCTTTCCTTTCTGTTTGGATTCCCTTCCAGCACCATCCATTTAACATGGGCACTTTTATAGAGGAAGTTTGTTTGACTTGGTGAAATGCAAAAACTCTTCCTTGTGGTTTGCTGAAAAGGCATTCTTGTCCAGAATCTCCCTGGCATGGTACTGCGGGTTTTGTCCCTGCCCTGGAGGAGGGGCTGCACAGTTGCCTCCCTTTCACCCCTCCCCCTACCTGGGGAATGAAGTTGAGGTTGGCCTGTTTGAGTGAGCCTGGTCACAGAGGGAGGACACGCTGCAGCACGCTGTGGAACCTTCTAATTGCCCACCTGATTGGATTATTTGAAATAACCTTTCGTTCTTGGTTAAGAATGTGCTTTGTTGGGAAAGCGTATTTCTGTCCTAAAAAAATGAGAGGTTTTCCTCCTGCCCAACTAAAAGAACCATCGGTAGATATTTCCAGAGTTCCCTTGTGTGTGTTAGATAATTGAGGGTAGGAATATTAATGGTGCAATATGTACTCTGACAGTATTTTCGATGGGGAGAATTCAAGTACATGAAAACAAGGGAGTTTCTTTCCTCTCTCCCAGGCCCGCAACTTGAATTTTTCCCCCTTTTACCTAGAGTCTTTTAAAGCTTTTTGGTATGGAATGGGTGATGTTACACGTTGGGCCATGGAACAGTTGCTGTGGAAACCGCAGCATGACTTTCTAGACTATTGTGGTTTTGTTAATAGTATGCATACTGTGGCATGGCTCTGTTATTTTAATGTGCACTTTCTTTATTTCTTTTGAGAGAAGGAGGAGTGGGAGAGACGAAAAGAGACTTCTGAACGTGTGTTTTGTGGACCACTGGCTGCAATAAACTGTTGTCTGAGGGCTTGCAGAATCATCCAGAACCGAGGCGCAGCATCTGACAGGGGCCAGCCCAGGTGGCAGTTGGGTTCTTGCTGTGTCAGGCATCAGCAGTTCCCTTTTTTGGTGGTGTTTTCTACTGACGCCATGTGCATAGACTCCTTTGACTCTACCTGCCCTTGTGCTAGATCCTTCTCAGGTTTAATCAGAATAGAGTAAGGGAGGAGCAGAAAAGAGTGTAAAGGTCTATGCGAAAGACCGTTTGCTTACCCAAGAGAGGAAGCTGCAGATTTTTTTTTGTTCTTTTGTGATAATGATCTCTATCTGTCTAGTTAAATCATCATTGCTGCAAATGTTAACAAAACCCTGGAATCTGCCAGAGAAATCTGCCAGGTCTGTCATTTCCAAATTAAATCGTTATCTAGCAGTCTCCTCCTTGAACAGCTGTGGTAAAAATTTGTTTTGCTAGGAGCAGGATCTATTCTACATTTCCCAAAGAAATTTTTTTTTGGGGAGGGGGGTGAGCGGGATAAGGGGAGGTGGCTAATTTCAAGCAAATGCATCTTTCTTTCGTCTCTCTGAAATTTTTTTTTTTTTCTCAAAATTAGCAATATTAATATAATGGGTTGAGAGAAATTGGTTGTCAGAAGAGCAAAGAAACGAAAAATCTCTCGCTAAGGTAGGAAATTGATTCAAACCACATTATGTCATCATTAATGGCTCCACTAATAATATTCTTTCCTTCTGCTACCTGGCTTAATTCTTTTTTTTATTTTCTGGTTATAAATAAAAAAATAATTAGTCTCTTGCCTTGACCCAGACACAGAGATGAAAGCAGAAATCAAATTTACCCTAGTAATAGCTTATTATTAGGCAAAGCAGCAAACTCCATTAAAAAGGCTCTTTTTTCCTCCAAGGGCTGTTAGGCTATGTATTGCAACCAGGAGTTGTCGAGCTTTTGATCTTAATCCAAGGCTGGAGCTGTGAGGCCGGGCAGCCAGCTGCTTTGGGAGGGGTGAGTCCTGCCTCTGCCAGGACTGTCCCACTTGAATACAGGAGCAGTTCCCTCTTTGCCAGCCACATACCAGTGAGCTTGCTGCTGTGTGTGCCCAGGTCAGAATGATGACAGCTTAAAAGTCTACACTGCCTTTTTTCCAGACCCTCTGCTTGGGAGAGCGCACAGTGCTAAGTGGGGCGTGGGTGCTGGCTGGGGTGAGGGTGTGCTGCCACCCCGGCTGCCGTCTGGGTGTCTATAGAGGGCAGCTGTGCACAGGCTGGCGGGGCCACACGCTCCCAGGAGTTTGAGTCACTGTGAAGTGGCTGTAGGCAGTTGGGGAGTAGCAGCTGTGAGCAGAAAAGGCGGGCGTCCTATTCTCTGGGGGCTTGGCCAGAGCCACAAGAGGCTGGGAAACAGTTGGGAACAGAAAAATGTAATTCTAAATTTTTTTTTTTTTTTTAAATCATAATTTTTAACTGTGATTTACAGATGACTCCCAGGTAAGAAAGACATAGTATAGGAAACACTCCAAAGAGCTCGCATGAAAATAAATCAGTAATAACTAAATAGATGAAACATACAGATAGAGATATCCTGCCCCTATGTGAGAAAGGAATCTGTGATTCTTACATACAACTTAGATGGTACAGAAAGGCAAAGTAGGAAGAAGAAAATCAGCCTTGTCCTGTCACCACCAGGAGGAGGAAACAAGGCAGACACGCAAGAATCGGGGACTTTGAAGAGCAGTGTCAAAGCCGGAATAAAGCTGAGCCTTATGTAAATGCTGAGGATAGAATGAAACAGGAGAAAGGGTTTTACGGCTCAGGCAGTACTAAGGGAGACAGGCTCCAGTGGAAGAGGGTATAGGACCAACAGCTTGGTGCTTTCCTGGCCATCCTCCCTGTGCCTGCTCTGTCTGCAGCCCAGCCTGAAACCCAGATTATGAGAGCAATTAAATTAGCAAGAGATTGCTTTTTCTTTTAAAAATCACTCTGTGCCAGAGGCTAAGGAAACTAGCACATGTGATCACAGAAACATTGCAGATGAATTTTGAGAAATAACAATTGGAAAGAAATGTCACAAGATAAGGCACATAATGTCCTCATTTTCCGAAAAGGGAGAGAAGACAGCTTCTGTGCACTGTGGATTGGTGAGCTTGACTTGACTTCTAGGCAAAGTGCTAGAAAGGCTGATTAGACTGATAGTGGACATTTGGAAAACACAGAAGAGCTACTAAGAACAGGCCTAAATTCAAGTGAATGAAAACAGCGCGCTCATCCCATATTCAGTTTTGAGAGGTTGCTACACTGCACAGTCTGTAGAGCTCTGGTTCTCAAACTGGGGCTCAGCAGGGTCACTTGGAGGTGGGGAGGGGGCAAAAATTTGCTGCTGCTGATCTCGAGAACCACTGCTGGCATATTTAGTGTTGATGGATGTGGGCTAGACGTAACTTTGGAGAGCATAGAGAAGTTGGTTGGATGTGTTAATGGTGGTGGGTGGCTGGTGGAGGCTTCTCACTGATTAAACCGCATGCAAGTTTGTTATCATTTTAACTTGAACAGTATTTTGTCAGACAACTCTGGCCTTGACCCTCACTTGTTAAGTCATTTCATCAAGGACTAAGATGACAATAAAGCACATTTCTCAAATCTGAAGCACCGCAAAATTCAGAGGGCTAGCTAATAATGTTGAATGGGTGAATGAGGGTTTAAATGATCTTGGTTCGTTGGAAAGATTCAGCAGTGATGCATATAAGATGTCTGTAGTTAGTTACAGGAGGCTTGAAAATACCTTAGGGCAGGGGTTCTCAAACTACGGCCCGCGGGCCACATGCAGGTGTTTTTGCGTGTTTATTTTTTACTTCAAAATAAGATATGTGCAGTGTGCATAGGAATTTGTTCATAGTTTTTTTTAAACTATAGTCCACCCTCCAACAGTCTGAGGGACAGTGAACTGGCCCCCTGTTTCAAAAGTTTGAGGACCCCTGCCTTGGGGGGTAAAGGCCTAGGAATTTGGGTTGACTGCAGTATCATTTGACACAAGATTACAGTGGACAATCTCTCTCCCGTCTGACAACCTGTTACCCCCTTTACCTCTCTCTGGGAAAGAAAAGAAAAAGCCAAGACAAGTTGTATGTTCAGCTGAGGGGTTTCTTCCATGGGCAGACCATATATAGAGTATTCTGTGCGGTTCTGGCACCACCTTATAAGATTTTTGACAAAATCAAGAGATACTGAAGAAGAGACCATGATGTTTAAAGGGGTACTGGCAGACTAGAGGCTGCATGCTTAGCCTTGAGACTGTGTAAGAGAGAACATGGTATTTGTCTACAAATGTTAGGATGTTAGGTGTGCTTTATGTAATACTTGTGGGTACAAGTAGGTCCAAGGCTACTTAGTGGGATGTAAATTTCGCATCAGTATTAAGAAACATTTTATAATGATGCAATGTATTTCCTTAAAGATTACAGTGAATATGGTGCTAAATGTGGTGTTTTCAAGCTGAAACTTGATGGCTGTCTATCTGGAATGATCTGGGAAATCTGGGATGGCTTTGCTATGGTAACACCCCCACTATTTCACTGCCTTACAGTAACAAGCCCTTGTTTCTCGCTTATATCAAAGCAAGGCTGCCGGTGAGCTGTGGGTCTGCAGGGCTGTGCTTAGCTCCAGCTGTCCTCCTTCAGGACCCAGACCAAAGGAGCAGCTCCTGTTTGGGTTTCAGACATGCTACTCTCATGGGAGAGGGCAGGAGTGTCTGAGCCAATCCATGCATTGTATTTCCAGCTTTTGCAAGGATGCGGAAGATGCCATGTTGGCCTCTGTCCCATTGGCCAAGGGTGCCACATGGCCAAAGTCGGCAAGGTGGAAGACTGAACTCCCACTGGCTGCAAGGGCAGGCCTGTGATGGAGATGGGGGTTGTGACATTATTACAGGGAGGGAGCTGATAGCTGGAAACAATAATCCAATATACCACGGATAAAGATTCAATTACCTGAACTGTTATTGATCACAAAAAATCAGGTGTCGTGCTAAGGCATGGAAGATTCAGAATCCCTCGAGGAGCTCAGTCTAAGAAGGACAGAAGGAATTATTATATAATCAAATAAATTGCCATACAATTTGATAAATACCCAAATCGTAGTATTCCGGAGTACAGAAGTCAAAGAGAAGAGGGAGGGAGGGACCATGGGGGCAGGGAGGTGCAAGGGCAGTGTTCCCAGGTGGGGAGAGGCATCCAGCCTGGGATTGGAAGATTGAATGAAGAACTTGCTTGGTGGGCAAGAGGACAGGGGTTGGGTTGTGGCTCAGGGATGTTTTAAGTGAAGTCAGAGGCATGGAACAGCCTCTGGGGGCCATGACTTGCTCACTGCTGTATCTCCTGTAACCAGAACGGAGCCCCTCGAGTGAATGATGGGTCACATCTCTTGGTACTGTGTTGGAAGGATAAGAAAGAAGGGGGAAGAAAGATAGGCACCAGGAGGTGGTTTTTATGCCATTTTCATGTGATCCTTGGGGGTTACATTAGATGAAGCCAAGACTAGAACTGGAGAGGTGAGTTGCAGGAGGGAGGTGGGGAAGGAACGAAGGAAAGTGAGAAAAGAAGACAGATTCCAGACATATTGGGGGGTGGAACTGGACTCGGGCTGGCTGGGTGTGGGGAGTTTAAAGGGGAAGGAATCTGGATGAATCCAGTGGTGACTCAGTGGTCATTGGTGCCTGAAACCACTGTGAGCAGGAATATGCGACACAGAAGAGCAGAAATAAAGAGAGTGAAAGGGAAGAAGACGATTAATTTCTTTGCTATGTTTGGAGTTTGAGGTACCTGAGGCATTCAAGTGAGGATGTCCAGTAAATCACTGGATATATGTGATCCCGCCCTAAAAATGTATATTTGAGTGTGTATCAGCATGTAAATGGCAGTTATGCCATAAAAATGGATGTGACTGCCTAGTGAGACTGTCAAATTTGAAAAGTGTTTAAGACAGAGGCTCTAGGATGTAGGACTGGAAAGGGGACGGAGCTGCTTGAAGGAGAGTGGAAGGGAATGTTCTCAGGTGAGGAGAAGCAGGGCAGGTGGCGGTCCCCGTGGGGAGAGGCTAAGCAGGGAGCCAGTGGCACAGCAGGGCAGGCAGTGGCATGTGACTGGGCCACTGAGCCTCGGGAGTTTGGTAAGGAAAAAACTCTGGGTTCACTTGGGCAGGACATGAGGTGGAGATTGAGAGGACCCACTTTTCAGAACTTGCCTGAGCAGGGAAGGGGAGAGAAAGGAGCCATGATACGCAGCAGGCATGTGGCTCTCTCCCTGCTTCCAGAAGGGAGAAGCAGAGCCAGGGGTGGCTGAACTTGACCCTTACCATCTGTCAGAGAGAGGAGTTGCAGATCATTATCTTTAGTCCAAGGATTTCTAGCCTTTTTACCCTAGTCCTTCTAAGTTACTATAGTTTCCATTGCTGTGTAACAAATTACCACAAATTCAGCAGCTTAAAACAACACACATTGCCTATATCACAGTTTCTGTGGGCCGTGAGTCTGGGGTGGCTTGGCCGGGTGCTGTGCTTCCCAGTCTCTGGCGAGGCTGCAGGCGAGGTGGCTGCTGTGGCCGGGGTCTCATCTGAAGACGACTTGGACAGGCTCCCCTTCCTCGCTAACTCACAGAACCTGGGTGTTGGAAGGATTCGGTTTCTTGCAGGTTGTTGTTCTGAGGGCCACAGTTCCTTGCTGGAAGGACGCTGAAGGCTGCCCTCAGTTCCTTGCCATGTGGCCTTTTCCACCACGGCAGCTTATTCTTTAAAACCAGCAGGAGAGAGTCTGCTAGCAAGATGGAAGTTACTGTCTCCTGCAGCCTTAGCACAGAAGTAACGTGACCTGTGCCCTATTCCGTGGATTAGCAGCAAGTCACAGGTCCCACCCACACCCAGGAAAAGGGATTACATAAGAGCATGCATCCCAGGAGGTGGGTGAGAATCTGAAAGGCTGCCTGCCACAGACTAGGATTCCACGGTACATCTCATGATCTTGAGACTTTTGCAACATGCCTTCCAGCAGATTGAGGTCCATGGTGGAAAGGGGTGATTCACGTCACTGCCAGAAGAGAGTTTCCCAGTGAAGGTGAGATGTGAACTGAACTTTGAAGTAGTAGCTCCCAAATTTCCCTATGTACAAGGTGGTTAGGGATGGGGTGACAGTCTGATTGGAATGGGGGTACACGATACACATAGTGTATTGCAGTAGCTTGGGCGGGTGAGCCAAAGCCTCGTCAAGCCACACCTTGAGTGACACTGCTCTGAAAGATACAAAGACTTTGTCCAGTAGAGAAGAGATGAGGAACCAGGGGTAAGCGGATCGTTCTAGCAAGAGGGAACGAACAGAGATGCTGCAATTTGACAAAGCATGATGGTGCATTTCAGGGGAAGGTTAGTTGTTTCCCAGGGCTGGACCTTAAGGTGTGTAGAATGTCAGGAGGGAGAGTGAAGCTGGGAGGGTGGGCTGGGGGCTGGCTGCGTGTTCTCAGTAGAGATAAGCCTGGTCCCGGAGGCAGGTGGGCTCTGTGTGCTTTCGGGGCCTGGTCCTGTAGACAGGCAGGCTTTCAGCCAGAGAATGATGAGATTAGATTTGTGTCTCAGAACAAGTTGTCTTAGGCTGCTGTGGGGAGGGTGCCTGGGAAGGTGTTTTTGCCGATCACATCGGCCTCTCCTGCTGTTGGCAGGAGACAGGAAACCCTGCTGACGTCAGTTTTCCCACCTTCTGTCTCATCCTGAGAAGCCTGGTGAGGGGCTCAGGTTTGGGGAAAGATGGGAATACGGAGCCCCACTCAGGGGTCACTCTGCAGGCCACCTCCCTCTCGTCACACTTTTCACATGTGGGGCTCCGTCATCCTGTGGTCCAGGCAAGTGGCAGTGCCACCTCCGACTAAATAGATCACAACAATTTGTTTTTAGATATAGACACCAGTGATTTTTAAAAAGGCATCTTTTCCTAATGTGGTATTGGGGTATTGGATGTCTAGAAGAAATGGTTGTTCTTTTTTCCTGTCCTTTAAAGAGCAACTTTAAACAATTTTTGGCAGCTGATTTCAAAAGGAAGAAAAACAATTGGCATTTGTGGCAAGTGACGACGCTGGTGACTGTTGTGCACTGATCATTGTTGTGTAACAGGACTCGGAAGCGCATGACACTCGGGGTGTGTGTGTGTGTGTGTGTGTGTGTGTGTTAGGTGCTGCGGGGGTTACTTCTGCCCTTGACCGCCCACCGTTTACTTTGATGACGCTGACGTTTGTGGGTTTTTGCAGATGTGATATTCAGCCGGGTATCTAACACTCTTTTTAAAATGGGGAATCCTTTTGATTAGGAAGAAATCAGAATCTCATTTTTGGGAAGGGTCATAAAAGAAGTCACGAATTTGGAGAAGTATCATGCTATTTGGTTACCTAGTTATCGCTTAAATTTCCAAGTTGGCAGACTGTAGTAGACTTATATACTTATATACTCATAGACCTAGCTGAAAAAATGGTGATAAAAATACCATAGAAGAAAAGCAAGATTTCCTGTTGCCTCCTGGGCCTTTTTATTATATGAAGTGTGACAGCGATTTATTTGATTGTTGTTGTCCTGACCAGTCTTTAACAGACGGGTTGCAATGGGACCCAGTTGGAAGGAGCCACCTGCTTTCATGGCCTCGTCGTCCTGAAGATCACCCCAGTTGTGACTGTGAATGGCTTCCGGGAGCAAAATAAACTCTTGGGACAGGTGACAGTGGGACCACACTTTACCTTAGAGAAACCAGAGGAGGAAAAAGCTAAGCCTAAGGACAGCAGGAGTCCAGACATTCAAGTCCAAGGTCATTAATGCTAGTTTTCACAAACCACCAACCTTTAACCACATCGGTATGAGCTTTGACTATAGTCGATAGCCACAGATGAACGCGCACAGCGACTGTAGCTGACAGCCATGATATGACCTTTCTAATTTTTCATTTATCAAAATAAAATTGTGAACATTTAAAAATAACGTAATGAAAACATATATGTATATGTTACCTATTCTGATTTACAAGTAAAGCTGCCTGTAAAGTAAAACAACCTTTCAGTGCTTTCAAGCTTTCCTCATCACCTAAGAGCAGAACGGACTCGTCGTCAGTGCACAGCACACACTATCGTGCGGACTGTGAGTGCCGGCTGTGGACAAGGTTTCGCAGCCGGTGAGCGCCGCACCGAAGTGGTTAAGGTCAGGGTTTACTACAACAGAAGTTTATTTTTTGCTTAAAGTCATGTGCAGGTTAGGTAGCCCGCCTGCATCTAGCGGCCGCCTTCTCCAGGGTCCTTTCAGCATAGCAGAGGGATGAGCTTGGCTTACTCAGAGCCTTACTTTGAAAGTGAGACGTGTCACTTCTTATGGGCCATCATGGCCCCATCTGATTGCAAGGGGGACCGGGAAATGGAGAGGAACGCTTGGAACGCCAGTCCTGGCTACACCTCCTGCCCTGCTGTGACCTCTCAGGACAGCTCTTCCGTCAAGGAGGCGTGTCACAGCCAGTCATCTTGGTGGATTGTGGTGGAGGCGTTCTCTCCCCCCGCTGCGCCTTTCGGGGAGTAGCACGACGACGGGCTGATGGCGTAGGCTGGGGAGCGGAGCAGCCCGGAGCCTGGGCTCTGGCTCCTGAGTCTGAGTTCTTGCTTCTCCACTGACTGTGTGACTGTGGACAAGTGATTTAACTTCTCTGCCTCATTGCATCATCAGTGAAATGG